>JAPYYV010000486.1:0-31999 GCA_030522625.1 Copidosoma aretas
AAAAAAAAAAAAAAACACCATCGTGAAGCTGAGAAAAAATTACGTACGAATGAATCCAAAAGCACTTCTGTAGATGATTTAATTAACGACTAATAATTTATGCAACCAAATATCTGGCAGCAGTGCCGAGGAGAAAACTTTCTTCGACAAATTCTCATCGACCGGAAAAAAATTGTCGATGGTAAAGTAAATATTCAAGAAGAGGACAAGCCGAGTACGAAGTCAAAAAACGTATTAGCACAGCCGCTACAATTAAAAAAGTGCAAGTACCATAACTCCGCCTCTATAACCCTCCAATAATTTTTTTTTTTTAAATTCATGAAAAATTATGCACAATCGAATGGACTTATATGAAAATCTCCAAGTTAAAAAATGACAAAGTTACAGAACACGAAAAATGGTTTTTTGTTAATGACAAAAACTACTTATCAACAATTTTTGTAAATTGCCATGTCGATAGAGTTTGTTAATAACTACCGATTTCAATTAGTTTGACCAGGATCCTAGGGCGGTGACAGAAATTACAGCCCATCAAAGTTTTAAATTAAGAATTTCTTGATAGGTCGCCATATTGTTTATGGGCAACCGGACCGGGTGCATTTTGTTAACAGTACTAATATGTATAAAATATCAAAATATCAAAGACCGAAACTAATTTTCAACATTGTTTTTTTACGCATTTATGATTTTGCGTTTTTTAACTTTGATACTTGTTTTTAGTAAGAAAAACAATTTTTTAATGTTTTAAAATACTTAATTTCTACGTAAAATCATCCGCTGAACAACTTTTGTTCGAAACTTTTTTTGCTTAAACCTTCTGTATGGGAGATATTGCGAGATAAATGGAAAAAATTGGTTTTCATGGTTATTTTGCAACAATAAGCATTGTAGCGGGGCTTCTTTTTGTTTGAATGAGCATAATAAAGCTTTTATCAATAAAATACCTTAAAACTACACACACTACACATTTCATTTATTAGCTTGTAATCACATATTTAATCATTAATGTAAAATTCATCATCAAGACAGGAATAGTAGACTTCTAGACTTACTAGAAGCAGTTAAAATCCATAACTTGAAAAATTGGACAGATTACTTAATCGTCAGTAAGAGTTGAATAACTCGCCACTTTTAAATTGCCAATAGAGATGTGTATAATACTATAAACGCGTATATTTATTATTGTTATTGACGTAGTGTCTATAGACTTATGTGTTTGTATTATATTGATAACTTCTAAGGCCGATTACGTTAAGTTTGTTATTCTCTACGTCTGAGGAAGGTGCAGTGTACCGAAACAGCTGTTACGTCTTTATATGTTTCTACATATAGAAAATTGTGAAGATTTTAAAATAATAAACGTTAAGTGGTTGTTTTTATTAATTTCTGTGCTATCATAAGATAAACAATTTAACAAGTTTTATATGGTACAATCATATCTTGTTTACATGATTATAAACTATACATACAAATTAACTTGAATTTTAGAAGAATCTTAGTTCTAATTATGCATTTGCTGAGATTAGCAAATACATTTATGTTTACCTGGACAACTTAAAACTGTTTTCAAATGCTTTAACATATGTCTTGAGAGCGTTTCAGTGTGTGAACCATCAATTTTTACGAAAACTTGTTAATCTTAGAATTTATTTAGAAATTGTAAGAGATTCAAGCTTGAGACATGGTTAGACATTCATTTATATTTTAAACGTAAATTTACCTTGTTTGTAGTTTCAGGGTCTACAACACTAGAATGAATAAACTCTTAGTATCCACTAGTTTCGATTATTTTTCTATCAGGGATATATGAACTAAAACAAGATAACAAAAAAAAACATAAAAAGATAATAAAAATTATAGATTCTTTCCGTACACCGCTTCTGACGTTTCAGCACTATTTAGGTCTATACAATGAATTTTGAATCTCTTACATGCCTGGACCAAAGTATCAATAAGTAGTTATAATTATTAGGTCCTGCTAAAGCTTACTACTTGGTCTACTTTCCTGGATTTTTCGGTAAGACTCAGAAAAATATTTGTACATTTTTAAACCATCGTAAAAAGAATATTATTATTTTTATTACCAACAATACAGTTAAATTTAGAAATTTGTACTTTGTTCACGTCTCTTCGACAAAAATGATTGATTTTATTTCGGAGGTCTTGTATGTTTTGTTTTTTGTAATGTTTCTTTTTTCTTTCTATGGCAGCCTTATCAATTCTCTTAACTAATCTTTTAATACAGTTTTTTTTTCTTATTCAGCTTTACAGATTATTGCTAATCTGTAAAATTATTTTCTTTTAGTTTTTGCATTTTTTTCTACTATACTTGACATTTTTTTATTTTTTCTGTCGACTTTCTTACAATAATTAAAATTTCCTTTGATGAACGCTATGTTCTCGTCACTAATAAGTTACTGCCCACGTATATATATATATATATATATATATATATATATATATAAATATAAATTTATATACTATACAGGTAATTCGTGGGGGTCGTAAGTAGTAGCCCCCCTGCTCCCCCCCCCAAAAAGTTTATTTCCTTATTTAATGTAAAAATAAGGTGAAACGATGCTTATGTCTAATAATTTGTTATAGCAAGTCTGATCAACCACGCTTACCCACGCAACACGGCTCTTCTTTAGTCTGCCTCCTCCCACAGTCCCCCTGCCATTACACACAATATTGTCAAACTATGCTATTTTTTTCGTTCAACAATATTGGATAGTACTCTCACTTTCCTCCACAGCCCCCCCCCCGCAGTTTTATCATACCCTATCCACGTCTCCCCGCACCTTACACTCACGACCCCCCAAGTCCCTCAACGCCCCCTGCACCCCTTATTATAGTTAGGTTATCCTATATTTACAAAACAATATAAATTCTTGACACGTTGCTTATTTCCATAAATACCCCAAAGATGGATGAAGTCAGTCAAAATAAACTCTCTTGCCGAACTCTGACAGAAATAGACCAATCATTCCGATTATACACAAAGCATCCTACCATCGCTCTCTATGACTGTCTAATGTTGCTAAAAACTACCTATTACAGCCTAAGCTACTTCTCTAAATCCCATTAAAATTTTCTGTTGTTCCCGTACAACTTGTTCGTCCAGCAGACATACGCTCAACATGGATTTCATTTAGGATATTTAACTTTCGATTACAATCAGATTTTAATGAAATAATATTTAGTTTTATAATTCAACTGTTGGATTACTTTGCCTTTTTGTTCCCAAAATTTTTTGTCTTAAAATTTGTTCTCTGAAATTTTTACAAACATAAATGTTTAAAACTCAGAACATGTGTGTATTTTTTGTGATTGGTCGGTCGGTTGGTCGGTCTAATTCCTAAAGTGAGTAAATGAGCAAATCCCAGCAAATTTTAAGTACGAGGAAAAAAAATTAGACTCTCTAAATTTTGAAGGCCACTCGTAAAATAAGTATAAAATCTTGTGCATGAGTCAAGAAACTAATAAATTTATGTTTATTATTTTTCATCAAGTGCTCAAAAAGTTATACGCAATAGTTTAATCAAATAAAAAAAATTTCTAAATTTTGATTCGGACAATTTGTTTTTCTGTATATGGCTGATTATAAGAAGAAAAAGTTTTGTGTAAATAATTCTTCATTATCTTCTGAAATAAGTTACAAGTCTTTTGAATTTTTAAACTGAACATTGTCGCACGTTCGTACAAAAAAAAAAAATTCCGGAATTTTGATTTGGACAATTTATTTTCTTGTTATTTGACTAATTTCATAATTTCATGGAAAAAAAATATTTTGTTTAAATTCATCTGATATTGCTTGTAAAAGAATCTACAAATTTTTCAAATGTTAATATTTAGCATTGTCATTTATTAAATCGATTTAGCGACCTGGTTATATGATTTTTGCATTAAACTTAGTGATAAGCAACGTGTTAGCAGGGGTTCTTACAAAAATTCGCTGTGTGCTAGCAAAAATACAAATTTTTTAAAATCATGATCACGGTCTACTTGTGGAAATACGATTGTATCGCTGTTGAACAAAA
Source organism: Copidosoma aretas (assembly GCA_030522625.1). Classification (NCBI taxonomy): domain Eukaryota; kingdom Metazoa; phylum Arthropoda; class Insecta; order Hymenoptera; family Encyrtidae; genus Copidosoma; species Copidosoma aretas. Next base: position 4,041 of record JAPYYV010000486.1, read on the forward strand.
GGGATTACTATCAACTGCAATGCACAAATAACTTCATTATTAACTATACTTCATCGTTAAGTTTTTGAATAGTTATTTAAGAGTTGCTTCAAATTGAACATACAAAAATATCAAACGTCTCTTTTTTACTGAAAATGTGGGAACACCACTTTGAGTCTTTGACATTTTTCCCCCATAAGCAGCATACCTAAAAGTATGCATGTCCTTTGTGAAGATTCTTAAGAGTAAACTCTGCACAAAATTTCAAGCCATTTAAAGCTATTTTTTAATAGTTATAGAGTACATAAAAAGCGAATTTTTAAAAAAGCCATCTGAAATTGCCTGTTTCTGGTACTTTCTTTCGCTTGTTTTTTCTCAAATTGGATAACACAAGCTATTTAATATCTCTTATTCAATTTTTTTAACATAATACAACATATAGAATACATTTTTATTCAAAAAATGGGAAGAAGATAGTGGTTTGATAAAATTTTTTGTCAGGATCAGAAAAATGAAAGTTTCTGGGATCCGCTTATATCTGTCTCTAGCTCGAAAATAGATTTACTTAGAGAATTAAACCAATTGACTGACCACCCGCTGACATTCTCGGACGACAACCCTATCGCTGCATTGTACAGGGTATATTATAAAACGTAAAAAATATAGGGTATCTTTTATAGCAGCTATGGTATGAGCCAACGACAGGCTTATTATGTTTTTCGCAATATTTAATGAAGTGTTATAGAGGAGTGCTCAATATTTCAGATTGGTAATGATAATAAATGGGCTTAGCCGATGGGTTATCTGTTTAATATGTCAAAAATGAAAACAATCCGGTAATTGGTTGATGTTTATATAGTAGCACACCTTGTTTTATATGTCATCGTATACTAGCTATATGAGTAAGTATAGGTAGCGGAATAGAAGAATTTAGGACCTTATGTTCTTGGTCGTACACAGTTCTTAGTTATGCTAAGTGATCAGATTCAGCCCGTGTGGTTGCTGATTGGTCGATACTCCGTTCGTTCCAAAATAATTTTGTTTAGTAAAAGATTAACAATCTCGCGTGATCTTAGAGTAAGATGGAGTATTCTATAAGGGCCATCTGCACGAAAAGAAATGGTTACGGAAAAAGTATTTGTTTAAGTTTCGTATTAGAAAGAAAGTAATCATGATCGGATATTGTAAGATAAGCTGCAAAAATGGTCCCTTAAAAGCAAACACAATATTTAGAACCTTAACAAATTATGGGCATTTGTTTTCAGTACATCAAGAATGCTAATATAAATTGTCGGGCTAGTTAAGGTATTTACTTTTAGTCGAAATACTAAAAAGAGTTTCTGATACAGTCTATTCATAATGTACACAAAGATTTTTAACAATACTGAATTAGATTTGGTTTTTAACGAAAGATTACCATAGAGTTTTTATTTATTCAATAATTCTCAGGTTATTTTCAATAAATTGTTCTCTTAATACTAATATATTGTTAGAAAATGAGATTTGTCGAAAGTTTAATTTTTTACTGTTTAAATGTTTAATACTCGTAGATTATTTTATACATTAATATTTCATAAACTATAAATATTAATATAATTTACCAAGTTTACCTGCAAAAAGATAATAAATAACTTTGTATTACATATTTCAAGTCTGATAAGTTTTTCGAATTCATTTACAAATTTTTATCATTAATCGTGTAGGAAAATTTTGTTCCTAATTTCAAAATATTTGAATTTTTACAGTCAAAATTTTTATTATACTATAAAATTGCTTTATCCAATCACCTATTATACGATCACTGGAAATTATAAAAGCTTTTTGAATAGACTCGTGGGAACTGTATAAAATGTGTCTATAGTGGGCAAAAAATGTCATGAGACTAAGTGTATTATATCTCAGGAATTAGATAATACTCTAAGTATCTGGATAATTTTATAATAATGCAATACAAATAGGATAAAATTTTTTTGCACGTTTGATTATTTTTAGAATGTTTGATATAGCTTCTTTAGTTGTTCTACGAGTACTTAAAGTAATTGGGAATTTTTTAACAAAAGCAAGTTATTTAACCGAAGAAAATGGTGTTGTATGCGTTCTATGTTAATGCACTTGGTAATTTATATGTTAGGCTCTATTAATTTATTGTTATCTAAAATCACAATATAACACGACTGTTTATGTTTCCAAAGTCCTAGCCCAAGGGATTGTTTTTTGATTTTTAAGTAGTTTTAGAACTAAAAGTGTTAAAAAAAAAATTTAAATAGCGTTTTAAACAGATAACAAATATTAAAATACATATTAATAAAAAAAATTAGAATTTCTTGAAATTATCTTTTTTAAATAAAGAGTTACGCTATTTTAAGCTTTTTCAATAAATAAGCGAAAAATTGCAAATTTGATGAGAAATAATCTACATTTGTATGATAATTATTATTATAATATATTTATGAACGTACGACACGGGGGGGTTGGCCCGTGGAGCGCGCAGGGGACTAAGGCCGCACATATAAATATATAGCTACTACATATAATAAATTCTTAAATCGCATGGTGTATTAAATATTTTACGCGTAATATTTTTTATTGACATAAAATTACCATATCCCTATGGTATAGAGACAATGATTTTTCATCATTTGGTGTTGTTCTTTAAAAAAAGTTATTTCTCTAACAAGTTTCTTGAATTCATAAAATTTATAATAATTAATTTCTGTCTCTCTTTAACACATTAAAGATAATGTTAGTAAAAAATTCGAATTTATAAATAATTATAACACTACCTAATTATGAAAGATTATCATACTTCTAGCCCAAATGTATATAAGTTCTTCGTACGCTTTAAAGGTCTGCCCAATATTCCCTATAATCTATTACTTTTTTTTTTATCTATCAACCCAGCTTGTCTGTTGTGATTATCAATCGCGTAAAAGTTGCATCGACATCGTAAACAGTCGTATGTGACTGCTTCTTTTACAGCTGTGCTTGGCCCTTGAGTTTAGTTTATATTTAACTGGCCTACTAGTGATCGTTAAGATTTTTTCGCATGCTTGCAAGTGTAATAATTCATTCGAAACTTCATACGACATTTTGAATATTCTTACAAGGATATCGTGTAAACATACAATTTGACGGCTTTTCTCATCGAGCATAAGTGTTTCTATGAAAGAATTACAACGATTTTTACTTAAAGAACAAATTATCATATTAATTCGTTATTTAAATTTACAACGTTCACAAAATATATTTATTTTGAATTAAAAAGAACGATACGGTGTATATTTTATCCATTAAGTCATTGTAGCCAAGTTTTGCCAACACATTTTTTTTAATAGAATCAATAATTGTGAATCTTGTGTAATTAAATCAATGAAAAAAATTTTCCACGTACCTTAACAACAACTAACGAAAGAAATTCGTATTTAAATATTAGGGCGGTAAACTTGAAAAAAAAAATTAACTTACAAGATTATTATTATTACATACAAAACGAGTCAAATGGCATTAACCTATCACATTTATTTTTGAACGTACAGCGCAAAGCCTTCATACGTAATAGAAATCAATTTATTTCAAATATCTCTCTTTTCCATATCCATCGAGTGTAGATAAATATCGTTTACATTTATATACAGTTAATTCAAGTAGTCATATTAAAATTATTGATAAGATGAAATAAGTACCTAGGCCTTAGAGTCGAACCGGGGAACTCCTTATTGCCAAGAAGGCACGACACTACTTACTCCACCGAGGCATTAGTGATTCCCTCCGTCGTATCAAGTCAAATTTTCAACGCTGTCTTTTCAGCCAAAGCCTACTATCAATACAAACAAACATGATTCTAAGACAGGTAAATATATAATAAACCGGGGTTAAGGTGTTGTTTTTGTCTCATTAATAATAATAATTAATATAACTTCGACTACTTAAATTGACTCGGTATGAATTCGAATTAAATTTATTGGAATATAATGCTATTTTAAATAAAAGCTATTTTAAAATAGGAATTTCTATAACGTATTGAGACTTTTTGCTGTACGCAGAAAGATAGACGTGATCAGTAAATACTATTTGACTCGTTGCATTTGTGATTATATATTCGCTTGTCCTAGAATAATGTTTGTGTGTGCTTATAGTACGCTTTGACTAATAAAACTGCGTTTAGAGTTTGACTTGATGAGACGAAGCAAATCACCATATTGCAGAACACTAATGCTATAATTCTCTTAAATTATTAGAACATATTTCCTATTTACGAACTTCTTTGACTTTATTTTGTTTAGCTCCAATTAGCATTTATTGACATGTTATAAAATAACTACTAGAATTTAATCGATAATATTAAGGTCGTAAATTTTTAATGCATTCTGGTCGTAATAGATAATTATAATGTAAATTGTCTGTATTTGTGTGCCTTCATGTGACTTAATAGATTTTCATCTAAATAGGTGCTACTCAAAGATTCTAATTTTCTATAAGTTCTTCAATTTTTCATTGATCATCGTAAAAGTGAGCAAATTTAGGTAGCATTATCATGTAATCTCTATGCCTATGTTATTATAGTATGTCCAGTCGTACTAAATATTATTTTAAAGCGAACTAATACAAATTGCGAATATGATGGTTGGAAATATGTTAGGAGTTGTTAAAGAAAATCCTATGAAACTTAGGTCTAGTAACAACATTTTTGGTAAAATAAGCCGCAGAATACAATAAAAATAAATATCTTTCATAAAAAATGCAAAGATGTCGATTTGTTGTAAGAATTTTAAATACAAAAACGCTGCTATCTCGTCGCAGAACTACCTCGAATAAATGTAGTGAAAGTACACATTTTTACTAAAGTGTTCATCGCTGATGTTTTTTATTTTAAAAGTTGATGTTAGAAAAAAAAAATTAAATTCATGATCTTAAAACTGTGTACTATTATTTGTCTTTGTATAAATATAAATACAATGTGCTTATTTATTTATCAATCAAACAAGATACTGCATTTTTTAGCAAGGATTTATGATCTTATAAGTTAAAGGTTTAGTAAATTTTCTTACCTATTTCTCCTGACTTTTTTTCGTCATGTATGTTCTATGACATTACATATCTGCAAATCTTTATTAGGCCAATAAAATTTTTTATATTTTGAATATATATCGAGTTCACCGCTCACATTCGGATCTCATACAAATATATTTGAAGTTATCTTACAGGAAGCTTAAATTAAGATGCATTGTAAAATGTAAAAATAGAAACAGATTTTACCGAAAATCGAACCATAATCATTCCGATAAAAATAAAAAATCTCATCCACTGCCTGTTAAGCAACATAATCGAGTAATAATATTAATCCATGGAGCTCAAAGTTTCTTTGATACCTTCTTTTCCTTGTTCACGTTGGAGCTTTTAAATAATAAAAACATTGTAACAATCTCTGATAAAATATAATTACTTGACATATTTAAGCTTTTTTTAAGACACTTAAATTCTAGCAGGGTTATGGTAAAACATTATGGCGTATTTGTTAGTTCAATAAAAAATTGGCCAAAACCATTCCTTACATAAGTATTTCATGGCGTTGTCAGCAGGTTTTTTCAGATCGGATATCCGACATATGCTTAAGTATTGCTGTATAATATATTTTTACATTCGATTGGGCTACCACTTTGGGCACTCTGGTCGTAAAACTTTACTTTTACGTTTGGTTTTCTTACACTTTTGACAATGCTAACAAAATGTGCACATCGGTCATCTTGGTGTTTAAGCCTACGAAATCTTACTAATGCATAAAGATGAACATTAGACAGTGAACGGATCCGTTTTTGCGCAGGTTTTCCAGAATTACTATATATATGCTTATGAAATACGTTAAAGCCAGCATACGGATGAATCTGGTATTGTTTGATAATTTGTATTTATTGTAACCAACTTAATTCAGAAGTTAATGATTGCATTAACGTCTCTTATAAGTAAGTATATATATTAGGGTGTCCGTTATTTAACAATTTTGACTTTTTGATCATATAACCCCAGAAGTCTCTTTAATGTATCCTCAAATGACAATCGATACCCTGAAAACCCCAAAATTTTGGATCTAACACGTGCCCCTAGACGCAATTTGATTTCCCATTTAAGTAGCTTTGGATTTTCAAACTTCAACCTTGTTTGATTTTTTTGACCACTTTAAGTATTTTTTCTGGATTTTTAATTCATATCATTGAATTACATGTTACTTGGACTTCTTTTATTGATTTTTTCCAGTTCAAAATAAGCAAGTTAAAAATATGAACATCGGATTTTTTGTTCTTCAAAGGCTTCGAAGGCGAAAATTGAACTTTTTCAACATGCTCATACTAAGCTCGGAAAAACGAATAAATCAAGTCCAAGTGATACGTAATTCAATGGTGTGCTTTAACAATCCAGAAAAAATACTTGAAGTGGTCAAAAAAATCAAACAAGGTTGAAATTTTAAAATCCTATGCTATTTAAATAGGAAACCAAATTGCGACTAGGGGCACGCGTTAAATAAAACATTTTGGGGCATTTAGGATATGGATTATTATTTTAGGATACAACGAAGAGATTCCAGAAGGTATATGATCAAAAAAGTAAAAATCGGTAAATAAGGGACACACTAATATATCCATATCTATGTATATATGTACATGTACTTCGATCATACTTCCACTTCATTTTACTGCATGGACAAAAATTTCGAGCCTACGGAGCCCAGCGGTAAAAGCTATCAGTATTCAATTCACTTTTGAACTCTGAATGTACAAGTATATAGGCTATATTGACTCAAACATCGTGTAAATTGAGTTCAAACAAGGTTTGAACGGACACGGCACAACGATGAGAGCCGTAGAACCTTCAGTTTGTGCCTGTGTAGTTCAGCGTATTATTGAACTGCAAAACTGCAAAAGTTCAGTGGATGGGGCAGCGTACGCCTTGCGATCGTGCTCCCACAGCACCATCTCTGGGTTCGGCACGCACGCAGGGCTTCTGCTCGCATGTCAGTATTCGTTATTATCAACTTTACTGCAGCAGCCTATATGTAGGTATACATTATCGCAGCTTTCTGTCAATATATCCTTGGGACAAAGTGCAGTGAATTGTATAAGTGCTGGATGTACTTATTATTGCATTATTAAATTATTTTAACACATTTCAGCTTAAAATTCTGACTCTAACCAGGTTAGGTTCAAAATAAGTAATAAATACGGTTTTGGAGGAAAACAAATGCTCTAGACTTCATTTGTAAGAAACAATACCTATTTTGTACTTATCTATAAATATCCTATATGTATATAAATTATTTATTTTTACTAATTTCATGTAATATTTAGTTTGCTTTGTGCATTTAAGAGGATTCATTAACTTTTGCTGAGTGCAAGTCACGATTCTATGACAAAATAATGCAGTTACAGCTCAATGTTTGATGTAAGTGAGCTTGAAGAAGCACTGTGCGTGCTGCTGCCTCGTAGCCCTTTACTTTGCCTACTTCAAATTTGTCTTCTGTAAACAACTATTTGTGTTTATTTAACACATATTTCGAAAATTTCTTATTGTTTTCAGCTGTTATTATTTACGGAGACTGTGTTTTCATATTCTTATTTTGACTGTCTTTCTTTCTATAATTTTGAACAAAATGCAAATTTTTATCCTGACGAAGTTTTAATTCTTCAATAGCATCTGAACCTAAAGAAAATTTCATCATAGAAGAAGTAATTTTTCACAATATAGAAGCTTATTTTATTTAGAATGATAAAATTTTTGTAATTAGATTTATCGAGCTTAACGTATTCGTAGAGCCTGCATATATATTGAATTCATTTACCCCATTTATTTTTTTGTTTTATTTCATTTGTACTACTGTATCGTTGTTTATTATTGATACATTTTCTTGTCAGTTATACATCGCAACGACTGAAGTATCCTTGATACGTATTTTTGATTTGATAAGGGGGAGGGGCAATCTGTTTTTTGACTCGTTAGAAGACGCTACGCGCTCTTTAAAGTTCGTGACATTAATTATATTTTTTTTTCTTCTTTTTTTCTTTTATCAGAGAGTATTACTTTACACACTTATTATTAGTGATGCATGTTTATAAATCTCATTTTACTGCCGTATAGGCATGGTTTTTTATCTGTTTTTTTTCCTCTGGCATTTTGTTTTAGTTTTTTATCTCTTCTTCTATAAAAACTTACAACAAATTTATAAATGATGTTTGATCATCAACTGTTTTCAAATCTTCTCTATTTATGTGCAATGAAATTTTTGATAATATATCCGGAAAAAAAAAGTTTATTTAAGAATTATCAGATATTCTAGAATCTGTATCAAAAATCCGATTTCTCTGTTAGCGAGTACTCTAAAATCAACCCATTAAAATAACTAAATATACATGCATTCTATAATTCTGACCACCTTGACACGGCAAAAGAATTAAGGAAATGATTTTTCTAGTGTTCCCATGGTCTTTTAAATTTTTGTTTTAATAACGTTAAGATCAGTCCAGGGCTAATCCTTTTTAAAAAAATCTAAACGTGTCGGCATCATTGTCTTCTCTACAATTCTCACAAGTGTTTTAACAAACTAAAAGGTTTATACAAATATCCGCGTTCCAGTTTTTTCCAGCAAATTTATCAAGAACCATGATATTCACTAGTGACGTTGACTTATCATGCAGAAAATTTACAAGGTTATGGTTGGAACCGGGGCTAGTGTCAAGATATTCCGACACTCAACCATGCAAATAATTTTGCAACATTCGTTACCCTCTTTCGACAATACTGTATGAGTGATCCAAATATATTGTAAGGTAGTTCATCAGAGAGAAATAAGGCTTTTTTAGTGTTGGCGGTACTAGTGACTTCACGGGATCTGCCACGGTAGTATTTACTGGGTATTTACACCTGTTCTTATGACGGCTCATTCAAACATCGTTGGATTTCTCTTTTGTAGTAGTTACCATCATGGTTTTAGCTGGCGCCATGTAAGTAAGTCAAATATTGAGCCTCTTGGTCCAGTAGCCTCCATATGTGTTATCAAAATATATGCCCACTCCACGTATTCAGTTCTAAAACTACAATGGGAAAAGCCGCATTAGCTGCGGCTCTCGTAATTCTGCGAGAGACACCAAGCCGCGTGTTAACTATAATAATACTTGCAGCATTAAGAGTCACCTTTACTTCTCCTTATTCTTATATTGATTATCACCAGTAATAAACAACCATAATCATCTACCTCTTCATGAAAAAAAGATCTACGGCCAATCCAAGAACTCTACTTGGAGAATATAGTGATTATGACACTTGACGTTTTGTAAAGCACAATTGCATCTATGTAAGCTGCTGTGGTTTTTATAAACTGTAACCATTTTTCTTTTTTTCTATCAATAGATATACCAGCTGCGCAACATAAAAAACATTTAATTTAAATCGTGCCAACTTTTTTTGCATACAGCCTCCTATGTATACTTTATCAGCATCTTAAAGGTACTCTTTAGGAACTTAACCGATAGTGTTGTAGTGTAACTCACCCATTTTCTACGAAAAGCCATAATAATTGTATTTTAGCCATGTATTTTCACTTTTGTATTTGTCGGTGAGTCTTTGTCAAGGAAATAGCTGCCTAAATGTATATACGAAGGGCGAAGCGTTGCCATATATTAGAACTAAAGCTAACTCTCTTAGCACAAAGTCGTCAACGGACTGTTTGAAGCCCTGCGTAACAACTATGGACTCTATTTTATTCTACTTTTTTATAACCTTGATTCTCGGGAATCTTGCTCGAAAATTTTTCTTTAATCTTTCACAGCCAAGATGTTTTATCATCATTATTTCTCTTTATTAAGAGTGTAAGATGTTTGACATCTGTGGTACATTTTCTAATGGTCGGTGATGCAACATATAGATAAATATTTCTTAAAAATTTCTTTCTAAAAGATCTTACAATTTTTCCTATTTTTGTTTTTTTTCATATAATCTTTCTTTTCCATCTATAACTTGTCTTTTTATTATTATTTTTTCAAGTCTTTTTGACGTGGTTTATTAATTTCTTTTTTTCTACTCCAACTGCTCTGACCATTTTCCATGACGTTTGGAGAACGAATAATGTTAGCAGAGCCATGAATTAGCTTTTTTAGCCTTACCCCACCACTCTACCACGACCATTCTACCTCTAGCATTTCACCCCGACCACAACGCTTTACATAAATTTCTCGAAGTCACCACTTATTGAGCTGTACTATGCGATCGTGTTAAATTAAACAATCGCTTAATGTATTGGCGGAAATATTGCCGTGAGATTCAAATTCTAAAGGTACATCTACTGTAGCATTTTAAGCGACTTATTTTGATTGGAGCAATCAATGACGATTAGAGAAATATCATTCTGAAATCAGTATCAACTTAAAAGAGGCGCGCGATCTTTACTTAATAATAATTCTGAATATTAGCATACATATCATATAACAATGCACACTGATTATGTGCTATTTCCACATTAAAATTGCCATAAGCATGATATTATGAATTAATAAAGTTTTACTTTTTTTACATTACAATGATGAAGTTTACTAGCTTTAACACGTCTCCGATTTTTACGATTTGTCTGAAAAGCTAAGATAACATATCGACACTTTCCCAACTGATTGGCTGTCTTAGATATCCATGTATGTTTTGTTGTAGTAGGCAAAACTGGATATCAGTATAGCTTTCACGTACTAAAACTCATAGATATAAATTTATTCTTTTGCAAATAGTAAAGTTGATAAATTTGATTGCAATCTCAAAGTACTGTGCAGGGCATAAGCCTTTAAAGTTTCAATACAACTATCTTAAAGTCTTCTAAAGTTGCTACTGTATTAGTGGCACCATTCGCAGGACGAATTTGTGTTTGAGTTACAGCATTAAAATTATTCCTTGATCTTGTGGGTGTTAATTCATGTTTAACATTAACAACTATTTTATGATAATCCTTAGCGATTTCAAAAAGCATACTAAGAGAGATAAATATTTAAAATTTACTATTATCATCAGTTTGACTTGCTGCCTCTCCCTGTTCAAGATCAAGCCAACATGCATTATCAATCATTAGATTTCGATCAGGACTAAGCGTTAACCAATTTTTCATAAGAGTTGTCGAACTGCCGTTTTCTCACTTTTCTATCTATATAGCATTTATCTTATATCTAATTTCTTCGAATAGGTAGCAGATAGCCTTGTTCACTAATTCAGTATTTGACGTTTCTCCACTACCATCAGACTCAACTAATCTCCCCGAAATGTATGAGGAGCTGCTGAGTGGTAGAAGAAATAGGTCTTTATGTAGTATCAATATACATATTTCATTATTATTAGAATAGGTTGTCGAGCATGCTGATGAGAATAAATCTCACAGTTCCCAACTGACTCAGCAACCTTGACAGGAGACTAAATGTCTACAATCTTACCTATGCTTAATAAAATAACTGAATATAAATCTGCAATTTGGTCTCCACCAGGGTTTTGTATTCTTTATCCTAGACTTGTTAGAAATTGAATATTTTGAATCGCTAAGTATTAACGCTTCATACGCTATCTCCACCAACGTGTTGGTAATTCGAATGTTTGCTGTCGATTAAGCAGTGTAGGATATGTCGAGCTGCTTATATGAGTATACCTTTTATCGGTATAAACGATTCTAATTACACAGTAGGATTTTCATGCAATCTTGGTGTTAGAACCCCTCCACGGAAATCAACTACATCACCGCCCGGATCAACTATAAGTGATTGTATAAGTTCAATAGTATGTCTGACAGTCGGTAGATAAATAATTTGTCAATGGACTTCAATAATTTTAGATCGTAGTAGTACAGCTCAAAAAAGTTCCGTAAAAACATGATTTTGTGACTATTTATATACGCTACACTAGTGATTCTGCTCTCAACACGTAATACGTTGACCGTAAAAGTAGCTTCAGGTAAATCTGGATTATGGGTACCGTGATCCAAAAGAAATTCTTTAGTGAATACTAACAGACGTCCTATAGAATCTTGTGATCTAAAATCAATTGTACTATTGCACGTAATGACGCTGCCCAGCATATTATTATTTGGTTTTAAATCTGTGAGTATATTCTCAGACCATAATGTGTTGACAAAAAATGATTTAATATCTTTAATTTTGTAGCTGCCAGTAGATAAAATAATTACTTTATCATACACGTAAAAATTCGTATTCTTATTAATAATATTTGAAATTGAATTCAACGTTAGTAGTTCTACTAAGTGAGGAACGTATCTATTTTTCTCTCATAGTTTAATAAGTGAAGATTACCGCACTTTTATTAGAGAAGAAGTACCAGACTGACTCAGTATCAATGCTGTTTCTTTCCTAACTGTTAAGGAGCTAATGATAGATTTCTAACAGCAACACAACTTTATATATTTTTTAGCAATTTTTGCGATAGGAATTTCCAACAATAATGAGAGTGTTTGTAAGAATAAGTATGTTTATATCTTTTATAATTCAACTCAACCCTACCAAGGATCTGGTACAACATTAAATGGATAGTCTGCTGCAGATTACCAAAGTATTTAAAGTAAATAACGTCATTATCGCGTTTTTAATATGACACCAAATGTTCACGTCCATCTGTATCAACAAGGTTGACTATCGCCATGCCACAATATCGCGGTCCACTCACGGGTATATTTTTTAGCATAATTAATCATCGTAAGTCAGAAATTTTGAACCTTTTAGCATACTTAAGGATATAAATGTCAGCTCAATCGCTATCACAATGTTTTGTATCATTAATAGTTTTATTTAAACTTTTCTAAGCATATGGCTTTAAATCAACAGCGAGTCCAGTCTTATATGGTTTAAAATGCAGACCATTTCTGAGGGTAATAGACTTGATGGTTTCATTGTTTGTCTTTGACTCTTTTATAACTGCCACTTAGCAGCCTTAGCTACTTTGATACTTTTTGAAATGTCTGCTGCCCCCTTTGATAGTGCTCCAGTTGTACTTAAACCAGAAAATGAGAGTGTTAAAGGTAATGCATCTTAAATTCTAGCAGGGAGACATAGTACACGCGGCACTTTGACATATTTTTTACCACCTGCTTTTTTGACCGCACTATGAGAACCAATAACTTTGCACGCATCTTTACTTCTAGTATTCGTTTTTTGCAAACTAGCTCTGATAACTGTATTCAAAGTAGTATACGGTTTTTTTTCATTCTCATTAGACCCATACTTCATTGAATTTTAAGCTTTATAGCACCTGTTATCGCTCGAGCAGCTGCCGTTACGTTATTATTGAGTCGACAACTTTTACTTTTTTCTAAGTCCTCTCAGCTCAAACAGTATCTGCTAAGTTGCTCACCTTAATATTTTCTTGATTCTACAAATAAGCTATATTGTGTTTCTTACAAGCTTAGTCTAACGGATTTATTCCTTGGTCACCTCTAGCAAGACGTTTTACGAGTTTTGTAACTGAGCCACAGTACTGATAGCCTGGTATGTAAAGTTATGCTAATAAAGTATTTAGAACCTTTTTCAAAATACAACGTCCCCACTTATGGTGAAAAATCATTATCACTCTTAAAAAGTTGAACAAAGACTAACGGATAGAAAAGAAAATCATCTCATTTATATACTGTGACTCTTTCTCCTTCCCGTAAATCGATGTTAAAGTATAAAAGCATTGTATTTACAGTTTATACGTTGGTGGCGATCGTACCGTCACTCGTATTATGCAGACATAAAATTTGAAAAGCAAACTGTAAAATTACAAGTGCTAAACTTTGAAGCAGTTGTGATACAGAAAAAGCATCCAAATCGACATGGTAAACTATTTTCTGGCAGTTTTCAAACTGAATTCTACAGTCTATCTAATTGCGCTAAAACAAAAAGCTTATTAGCACTAGTTATACATTCTAATGCTGTAAAGTTTCAATGTTTGTACGTGTATTCGATATCACTAAGGCAACAAAAATACGTCTTTTCAAAAGATCTATTGAACCATAACAATAGAGTACAATATTTCTCTTTCGATAAACATAAAGCAGTTATATCTCCAGATGATGCTTTACCCAATTCCACCATGATTTTTGATGATATTGCACGTGAAAACAAAGATAATGTTAAAGCCTTTTACTGCATAGGGAGACATAAAAACATAGACTGTCTCCATCTCTGACAGTCATATGCAAAAATACCAAAACACATTGTAAAAGATAACCAGAATGTTTTTGCCCTGTTTCGTCAAGATAAGATTAATTTGTGACATGTATATGCTCATCATCAGATCTATTATGTGCCCTATAACAAATTTAAAGATAAATGCTTGAGATGTTGAAACGCTGATAGATATGGACTTGGTGTAGTCGATAATCATAGACTGACGAATAAGGGTTGATATAGGAGGAGCATTATTAATTTTGCAGATAATATGCAAACTGATAGGAACAACTTGTATTTACAAGAATCCGATCAAAATCATAGATATTTATTATATTTGATGTATGCGCTTCGAAACAAGGATGGAATGTACAAGTTTTGTAATTCAGCAATATATTTTGAAAATAATTAAATCTGAACAAATGATTTGAAATATTTGATGAGTATGGGATTAATACATCTTCATGAAAAAAAATATTCCGATACATTTCACAGAACTCGGGATGATTATGAAGAATATTTTGTGCTTCTCGATACTTCCTGGGCTTATGGAACAGGATTTTGTAAAGATGGCGCTATTAGAGAGCATTATAGTAAAAAATTAAATACAAACATTTTTCCATTATTTGATCTTCTACTCGATTGTCTTTAGTTACTAAAAGATGTAAGATTGGCAGGAAATCTAAGCCATGATGATAAGATGTAATCAATCATCTGAGAGTTACATAAAGGAGGGTATATATACTAAAGCAGATGGCACTTTGAGTCAGTATCAAAATAAGTATTAACGAGTTCGGATGTAAGGTGGGTAAGACTGAGTGCAGCAGCCAAGGTCCTCCCGGAATAGGACACAAAATCACTGTTGACAGACTGTATGATCCAGATAACTAGAGATAATATAATGTTGCAGCAGCGAAGAACCAAATTGTACCATAAATGCTAGCATTTTTTAGAAGGAGTAAACAATATAACGGACAACCAAGATGAGCTGAGTATTATGTTACATAGTTTAAATGACTTATCTACAAGGAAATTAGTGAAATTAGAGCAGGAAATTTTTATTTTAAAAAAGGCTTTGGCTAGAATCTCTCATGTTACTTCAGAAAAAGATTAGACCAGATAAAATAAAATATAAAATCATTGGTATAAAGACTTGAGTCTTATTTACTTGAGCTGTACCTGTAAAGAAAGATACTGGTCAGGGTGGTACATCAGCTCTAAAGTCCATATTACGAGATGGTCGAATACCGAAAAATCTGTACATGTACAGAGGTAAGGAATTCTACAATAAATGTTTCCAAGACCTTATAAGGAGATACAAAATAAATTTTCATTTGATATACAGTAATCTTAAAGCATCGATATGTGAACGTTTCAATCGCAGTTTATAAAATAAAATGTGGACAATGTTTAGTCTCCACGAGACTTTTAAGTAGCCTAATATTATACCTCATTCAATTGCTGCTTACAATGCTTAAAAGCATCGAACAGTCGGCATAAGACCTACGGATCTAATGCCCACCAATGAATCTTAAGTTTTGAAAAAATTCAAAATTAATAAAAAATAATGAAAAGGCTAAAATTCAAAGTTTATGTTGAGGTGCGTGTAAAAAAAGGTAAAAATGTCTTGCAAAAAGCTACACGCCAAATTACGCCACTAAAATATTTACAATTTACCTAGTAAAAAAAAACTAATCTAGTTCCTTTTCTCTTGGATATTATAAAGATCAGCCAGTGTTTGTCTTGCAAAAGGCTACACGCCAATTCACGCCACGAAAATATTTACAATTTACCTAATAAAAAAAAACTAATCTAGTTCCTTATCTCTTGGATATTATAAAGATCAGCCAGTCTTTGGTAGCTTTCCCGAAGAAAAGCTTCTGTGGTATCCAAATCCAGATACCTATACGATGAGAACCGTGTTAAAATGGTGTATATTTGATAGTTAGGGATCGATAAACCTCATAATAGTTTAATTGTCAAGACATATATTTGAAAAATAAGAAAGATAAGGTGAAATATCCTCCAACGCCCTGTTTTGTGGTGAGCAAACTATCTTTGTCTTCCACATTCATCAACTTTCTTTTTCTTTATACTATACTACCAAATTAACAAATTTCAAGTTACCATCGCTATGGTACATTATAAACAAATCATATTTTCAAACCTTTTTCCCCTAGCTCATTGTACAAATTGTCATTGTATTCGATTACTTTTGACACACGATCGAGAATGAAAATTTAGATATTGTTATCGATGGTAATGATCATTTCGCATCTAAATCTAGTTTGTACTTATCTAATCTGCGTCAAATTATATTGTTGCTCCTTCTTTAACTGCGAAAACCTCAGTGTTCAAAGGTAGTTGCTGTTTGCGATACTGTTTATTGCAGTAAAGTCCATTGTACTGAAAAAATTATACAATTTGTATAATTAAATACAGTATGAAAAAGAAAAAATAGTAATTCACTTCTTATAGAATTAAATTCCTGCCTTCGTGCTTAAAGGTGTATATTCTTAAGGTACAAGTAAGCTGTAAAGCTCGTCAAGTGACGGAATAAGCTTTTCCGAAGGATGCAACTTTATTTGTAGCTTTTGCCCCACCACCTTCTTTCCCACTACGATTTCTTTTCTCTCCATCTTGTTCTCTTTCACTAATTTCTTCTCCACTATCTCATTATCTAGATGAACAAGCACACCTATTAGCTGGAGATCCTCATCATCGAATGTAATGTAGCTCCGAGTTAGCGTATCGATGGTGTCAGGGATTAACTTACGTTTGTTATTCTGTGGACTGAGAGCTTTTTTTGCTGCTGCTTGGTACGAACGATATAAAACCTGGAATGGATGTTGTTTTGCTGATACATAACTGCAGACTTATTGAAGAGAGTTTTAGTTGTGTTTAAAGCTGTTTCCAGCGTTCATCACAGCTGATGTTAGTTGATAATCTGATGGTTTGAATCTTTTAATATGTTGCTTTATAATTTTGTAGACATTATGACCAGGAATCTCATACATCAAGCTATCTGTGTCTACGTAGAGCAATTTGCACGTTCCAAAACGCTGCTTCGTGTCCAGGTTTCTTATACTTATTTCAGTACGAGCATGCTGTGCTCCTCCACAGTATGCCATCGCTTAACAAGGTTAAAAGTGCATTAATTTGGAAATATAGACATATTTTTCTTGTTATGCCAATAAATATGCACGATCTTGAAATAATAAGAATGTATCTTCTGATGCACATTTAATACCAAAAATCATTGAGCGATGGTCCAACCTGCGCTGTTAGTGCAATAGAAAGTTGTAAAGTTATTCTCTAATCTGACGCCTTTCCTTAAGAAGTATTGTACGTGAAGCAGTAAAAATTTACATATCTGAATCACGTGAAAATTTGACTCCAACTGATTTCCACAGTATGGGCTAACAAAGTATAAAATAAAGTAATGTTCGCGTGTACGGTCAGTTGCTATTGCATAGATGCAAAAATAAGTTTGTAGTACAATAAAAGCTCTAAGGAAAAAAATCGCTTTATTGATAAGAAAAGCGTTTATTATAAAGATTATGCTGTGAATGGAAAAACATTTTGGTTATTTATGTACAACAAAACTGTAAAATGTCTAAGTCATATAGTATCTAAACATAATAATCTTGTCCCCAACACTGTACGTATTCATGTCCACGATTTATTAGATATAGACATGAACGAAAATTAGACTGATGTTAAGAAAGTACAATTGTAATCGAAAAGTGACTGTCCTGATATGGTAAGATTAATGCAAACGGGAATGTATGTGAAACGAAAAGTAACGGAAGTATAATATCTAACATTGCAGAAAGTGTAACCTAACGAATTCAATGACCAGCAATGTGAAAATATAAATATTACTAATGGATTATTAAAAAAAATACGTAATGATTATTATTTGCTAGTTCCATGTATATCATTACAAAAAAATGAACGTTAAGGACAAAATATTATTAGAAATCGATCAAATGATCTATCATGGTAATTTTTAGATAAACATAACATTTATGATCAGCAAAAGCACAGTGCTCATCCATTCTTGAATATAAAAACAAACAAATCCTCAATAGTTGAACAAGACATACCGTTAAAAATAAAGGTTTGGAAGACTGCGGAATGATCTTTGCACTCAAGTAGAGATAATTAATATAATAATATACTAAAAGTCAATGTAAATTAACGATTTGATTATTGACATGATCCTTATGTTTTACTAGACCGCCTTCTCACACTCATTACCACGTAGCTACTGGATAATATTACATAAGAAGATAAGGAGCTACATTATACAAGAACTAGAAGATGCTGGTTACATATACTAGTTTAAGCTATTCACTGTATAGAAAAACTAAATACGTTGTAATGCGTGCTCAAAATACGATGAAAATACGAGAAAATACCATTAAAATACGATCTAATTTTATGAAACAAGATCAACATACGATCAAAATACGACCGAATACGATCAAATACGATCAAAATACGATTTAATTTTATCAAACAAGATCAAAATACGAACAAAATACGATCAAATACGATCGAAAATGATCCAATAACAATCAAATCATACTAAATATGATCACAATACGATCAAAATATATGGGCCACGATATCGTAAGACCAACATAGTAAATCTCAATGCTAAAAATGGACTTATACGAGCGCAAAATTGACTAAGCTCTGTAGTTGTCCTACGACTACTCTGTTATCGTTGTAAATATACCACTAAGTACTCAAAAGTATGAATTCAATAGCATTAAAGTGAAATAACGATAACTTTCAAGTAGACATTACCTTCTTGACAATACAATCTTGGTGCAGCTACCTACCAAGTGATATTCTTTTGGATGCTGCTACATTCTTCTTATGAAGTCCAATGATACTTTTCAGATGCTGCTAGAACTGTAGTACCGTGACTACTTGTTAGCTTGCGATGATGTGACTGATTTTTTTTTTAGCTACCATTGCAGCTTTTATACTTACTTGACAGAGCTTTCCCCTCCAACAATGCACCTAATCTACCGACACCACACATTCCCTCTATCCATTGCTACGCACGAAAATGTATATTAAGAAAGTGTATTATAGCTGCCCACTAGAGGGCAGAAATCGCATAGATACGCAGTACGGTCGAATTTGATACTCTTGTATTGATCAAGGGTATAATATTAACGTTCCCACTTGAAATCGTTAGTCTTTTTCGGAGCGAGCTAAGAAAAAGACCTCTCTCTGACCTTGTGCTACTCTCAAAGATAGTATAAAATATGTTGTGGATATTTAAGGCTTATTCAGGTCGCTGAACGACGTTGCCCTCAAGAAGCTTGCTACCATGTACAAGGATGGGGACATACAACTTAGTGTCTACTGTTTTTTTCAGCTATGTAGATGGACTGATTTAAGTACTAAAAACCTTGTACAAGCAGTTGGCATGAGGAGAATTACCATGAAATCGCATGAAATAGTAGTTTTATTCTATAAAATTATCATGCTTGCGTACTACAAAAGGCATTGAAAAATGCTGGTTGGATGTGTGTATAGGGTTAGAAGAAAAAAAAATAGAAAACATCATGCTACATAAGAAATAGGTTATATGGTATCATATTTATTAGAAAAATTATCATATTTTACTTCAAAAAATTATTTTTTAAAAAGCCCTGTCAATCCTAATAAACATTACTGCCTGTCTGTCAAAAGGATTCTGAAGAACAGTTCCGTCATGTCATCAAATCATCTTCTGTGTTGTGATTCTGTATGCACAGTTAAAAACGCACATACTACAAGAAATTTGATGATTGAGTATGGAAAGCGTAAGGATGAAGAAGAAAAAGACAAGGAAATCGATGAGGTTAATCTATATAAGTATATTCAAAATATTAGTGAAAATGATGATAAATAATGTAAAGAAATCTTAAAAGATTTAGAAAGGAAATTTAATGGTTATTCCTTATAGATGAGAGCGGAGGATAGGGCTCCTACTTTCTTACTATTTTACTATTTATTAGTGCAACTATTAAAACTAAATCTGAATTTTTTCCTGTTTTTGCAAACAGAATTTTAAGTACATAATCTCACAAGTTTAAAGTTTTTTTTTATTTCAAAAAAATATGTAGAGAAAAAGGTAAGTAATAGGTCGTATTGTATTTTTATTAATTACTCAAAAATATTTTTTTATTATTACACATTAAATTGTAAAAAATACAAATAAAACTAGTTTGGATGGAAGGCTTTACGTACCTTTTAATCGAGATTTAAAAATACCATGGATAAGCTGCGGCCCACAAATCATATTTATACACGTTTCAATATGAATCACGTAGCATATAACGTTGATAACACTTGTAAATCCTATGACATCTAATACTAAATGCACGTAGCTAATTCTCAAAGAACCCCCCAAATAACTGTATCAAGCGGATATTTCGTACAAACGCAGAGCAACATTCAATTTTTTTTAATGATATGTGAATCATACTGCACTCTATGTTACCTATTATTCAGTGCATACGCATGTCAATATCAAGAAATCCTCCAATAATTGTATCGAGCGAATGTTCTACATACCTTTGCACGGCATCATATAACATCTTTTACATAATGAGCATGCTAAACAAGTAAATATTGGCTGCAGTTTTTATCAAATTCAGAGCAGTATCAAAATACACAATCGTACACACCTATATACGCACACACACGCTCACAAATGCATACACATGCCAGTGATTCGCTTTTATCGATGCGTGTATGCTCCCTTCCTCTGTCTCTTTCTCTCTCTCTCTCTTTTTCTTGACTGCCTTATCAACATTTTCCACGATAACTTGTCTGTAATAAGCTTTGCAACCTCCTTCCCTCATCCGCTTTTTTTAACCCGCCTCGACATCATCCTCTGCGATGTCTTGTCAGTGAAATCCTTTGCAACCTCCTCCTCTCATTCACTCTCTTGTCCACCTTGACAAAATCCTCTACGATGACTAGTCTACAAAAACCTTTGCTACCGCCTATTAACACTTAGTTCACATCACGCTCGTGCTTGCCTTAGATAAGTACTCTAGCGTTAGAAGTGATACATTAAATAGAAATCGAAGGCATAAGCATCATATTTCTGGAGATATGGGGTGTGTATCAAGCATATTTAATCATGATCCGCTTATACATCATAATGCGTAAAAAAAGAGGCACAAGTATTAGGTATTATACCAAGCATTGAACACAACGCACTGATGTTGGCCTAGGTAACACATATCTCTTGCTCTAATGAATAGAATACATTTGTGCAAGAAGGCATAGTGGTGGCCCTAATGTCCCGAAGCAATGACGGCGTCTCTTACATGTTACAGTATATCTATATGCATAAGTCATATATACATGCCTATGTTTATGTAACATACATAGGCACAGTGTACTAATCGTTTGTATAGACATACTTTTTTTCACCAGTATTATACAGTCTGATGAATGGTGATGGTGGTAGTGGTAGGGGGTAAACCTATAAAGGCTAATGCAAGGCTCTGCCAACGTTATTCCTCTCCAGTCATCGTGAAGAAAGGTTAGCGGAGCAACAAAGAGTGCCTAAGCAATAATGGCAACTCTAACGTGTGAAGTATATAAATATGCATAATTATCAATATGGGAAAAGAGAGCGGGGGTAACTGTCAATACTACACGAATCACGTAAGTTTGCACTTAAAGAATCAAAAATTGGTATCACAATACTTTGTAGGTTTTTATCCTAAGCCAAGAAAAAAGGAGAGAACCGTTTATTTATAAATACGAAAATGTATATTCTCCACTTTGTCAGCTTGCTTGTAAAATAACTAGTAGATCCAAACTGGTTGGAGCGTATATTTTAAGAATTTTCTCTAGTCATGGTGTATGGCGGA
This sequence comes from Copidosoma aretas, assembly GCA_030522625.1. Taxonomy (NCBI): domain Eukaryota; kingdom Metazoa; phylum Arthropoda; class Insecta; order Hymenoptera; family Encyrtidae; genus Copidosoma; species Copidosoma aretas. The sequence goes on from JAPYYV010000486.1 coordinate 26,089, forward strand.
GTCAAAATAGAAATTAGGGCAAGGTAGCTAAAGTACGAGCTCAACTATTTAGAGTCACAGTTCGATTCGTACTGCCGAACTCATTTGCAGCTTTTTTGCTTGTTTCTCTTCGTTACACCGCGCTGCCTAATCCGCTTATTTCGTGTTCAACAATTCCTTACTCTAGAGCACAAAAGATATAAACCGTCTATTTGCATATGTATCATACATTTATGTAGATATACAGTTATTTAATCTATAATATGTAAACGAAATTGTATGTGATATAAAGAGAATCGGCGTATCATAATCGCATATGAATTTATCATTGATATTGAGAAGCAAAAACCAATTAAATATATAATAATTAAAATTAGTTTAACCTGATACGCATTTTCTATATTTTATAATAACAATCATAACTTAACAAATATTTCCGTTGTACCAAGCCCTCCTGTAAAATTCAGCGTATTGGTTTACATACCGTAATTTTTGACCTTAATAAATGAAATTCAAGAACGCTGAACTGATATACTTCATAAATCATAATGTTATCTAAAGGTACTCGTTTTATAGCGCTACTCTCCACAGTACTCATCATCTTTTAGTCATTAAAACACATCTATCCTTAAGATCTGCGTCAATTAATTTCAAGGTGGGATTATTTTGATCAATGGGATCATTTTAAGGACGTCAAACGTCTTATACAAAAGCTAACTTTATACTTTTCCGACATATTTGCCTATTTAATAAAATGCTCCACATCAGGTACGTCCAATGAAGGCAATCATTTACAATAAAGTTCACGAATTTAATGTAAGGGTAAAGATTAACATCACCGTAAGCTTCTTGAATTTCTTTTTTTTAGGTTTAATCTTTGTATTTTTTAATCAACTGGTTATTTCTGAGAGTCGTCAATGTTTTGCGACATTTCGTGCTTTATAGAACTCATTATCTTCTAAACTTTCTAAAGATGGTGACAATGTAAGAACCGACTAGGCTTATTAGATCTAAGAGTACTTAATTTCTCTGATGTTCGTGTTTTGCGGTCTGTTTTATAGGATTAATGTATATGCGTGTATTTTTCTAAGCATGCTTTGCAGATAAAATTGTAGTTCTTATTTGTACTTGGTTTTATTATATTTTAAATCCTTAAATCTTTTCATTCCAGTATAGAACTAAGTGTATGTATACACATTGTACATTCATTTAATAAGTGCAGAATAACATTGGTACTTAATTTAGCTAAATAAATTACTGATCTTTGTAAATAAGTAAATTAATGGTAAGATATGTTTAGAAATTTTTTTAGCAAATGTTCAAGAAAAGTAAATGAACCCTAGGAATGCTTGAGGTCGTTTTATAATTTTAAGGGGTAATAAACTAGTTTTTATATTTGCCTCAATTAATTTTGCAGTTACTTAGACCTGTATTTTCGAAAGTCAAAATAATATTAGCATCTTTGCATCAAGACAGCAGCTTTTCTATACCATAGAATGTTTCGTAATCATTAGAAAGATGTTCATTTGTCTCTCATGCATCCAGAGATAGGTAAACCGTTTCATCGTTTTTAACATTATTTCTTAAAGGCCTTCTTCACCCGCAAAAAAAGTTGTTGTACAACGCCATGATGAAAAATTTTTAACACTTGATCAATAAAGTAAGTCCTACAAGAAATAGGTTCTCCATAAGATTTAGTAAAGAATGCGATATCAGCTGTTTTTGGGATTCATAGGTACATAATGCATGGAAATTAGGCTTATCGTCAAAAATACCTTTATATTTAATAAGTAGTTCGAAAAAACATTTTTTTAAATCATTTTTAAAGGTGTGCACTTTTTTTTTATTCTATCCTAATGTTCTCTAATTCAAGGTTGGATTCATTATTCAGTTTGCCACTGAGTACATCCTCATTCTAAAAATCACCTAAGTTTTTTCCTCTATCTCATACATTTGAATAACCAAAATTACGTTGTACATAAATAGTCTCCTGACTTTTTTAGTTGAATTAACTGTTTGCCTTATCATTATGAATAATACATTTTCGGATAGGACATTTATCTTCATCGTTATCTTTGGACTTAGTCACCTTTAGTGTAAAGCATTTCAAACATGTATACGCCCGTTGAGCATTATTTACTAAGTAGTTTTTCCTCTCTTTTGATTATCCGTATAAATTCTTATTTTAATTTATTTTAACTTATTATACACTAAATGGCATGGTACAACAAGCTTCAGGACTATTATGTAGATCAATTGATACTCAAGTTGGCTCACTTTTCCATTACCTTGTAATTGGAATGTTAACTTTGCTTATTTTAAGCCAAATGTGCCTCTAATGAGTTTACCATCCAAAGGCAAAGTTGTATACGATATTAGTTCTATTATCGTATCCTTATAAGAATTTTTTGATGAACCTTTTATCTTGCTTACTGTAACGACAAGGGAATTTATTTTAACACCCTTAATTTTAATCACAATTTTCGGACACCTTTTATCAATATGTGAATCATTTTAAAGATAAATATTGTATATAAAATGTATGATTAGAATATTAATATTAGGTGAATAAACAAGATGTAAGTCTTCTTGTTGAACTTGTTCGAACTATGAATCATTATAAATATTTTACGTGTATGTATACCTTTCAATGAAAGGCTTACTTTACCTAATTTGCGGCTGGTTTTTCAATGCTAATTAAAGTTTATCATAATTTTTTTTCCAAGGACAAGTTAATAATCCAGTTATGCTTAATAAATGTATCGCAATGTGCTATGTATCAAACACAAGCGCTACGCTTTTTCATGCATTAGTTTCGTAGACACGAGATCATGGAGGGGTTGGCTATGATCGTGTTGGCCATTTATAACTGAAGAATCTCAATTATTGACCAACTGGGGCTAATTTTCTTCATGATAACATATAAAAATCCAGAGATTGTACAAAAAAATCGGCTTGCCGTTTTTACTAGTGGATAAGTGTATGATAAGTGGCCTGGATACATTCTTATCAACGATGCTTGTAAGAAATTTTGATATTCTTCGACGTGATTGAAACGAACAAGCCCCGGGGTCTTACAGACTAGGCACCTAGCATTGAACTGACGCATTTATTGAAGCTCTGTGATATCATTGAATAATAAGTCTAACTTAATCCGAACTAGACCATCAGTGTAACCTTTAGATTTATGAAAAAATTTTAAATGTTGATTGTAATTTTAAAATCCTAATACTTGATTGAGATATTTCAAAAAATTATTGTGTAGATGCCAAATAACGTTGTGATAAATAATATAGATATTTATCTGGAAAATACGATCAATAGAAAGATGTTGATTATCAGAAATTGAATATTTACTAATCACAAAATCCATGTAAACCCAGCAAAACGTGTCAATCAAATGCAGGTAAAATTTACAACAACAAATTATAACATGTATCAAAATTTTGCAGCATATTTCTGATCTCGACTAATAGTTCAAAACTGTGCTAAACTGACGATAATTAGGTTTTGAAAAAAGTATGTGCTAGCAGGGAGTCAGTGCTTGGAGTCTGCAGGAAGGTGTAGTCTTACAAGTTTATATTTAAATACGTAAACTAGTGGGGATTCGCTTCCGGCACGGTCCGCTTGCTAGCCTATATATTTTATTATTTTTATTTTTACGTGGGAATATACAATGCAAGAACTTATTTTTGGTAATAAACATGCGTACACATATAGACAATTAAAAAAAGCGTAAAAGAATTCGCTCAGAAATCAGACAATTATAGTTAATAAAAAGAATTAGTTTACAGATTTAGCCAATAAATATTACTGGATCACTTGTATTAGTATGTATGCTAAATATCGGTAGACGTATATGTACATTCAGTATGTATAGAATAATTACTGTTACAGAAAAAATTTAGCACTTTTTCTGGTCATTTGAGAAAATTTTAAAATCAATCATGAACTGAATCTATTAGACGATAATGTTTTAAAATGTTTACCTAATGTTACAGAGAAAATATTTATCTATTCATTCATCTATTTCCTATACAAATTTAAGGCTACATTTCCATTTACCTTTCTTGTATTACCATTATTTAAAAATTTTTTTCCTTTTAATTGATGATAATAGTTGTTAGAATGATACGTCATTTAAAATGGATATAAGAGAGTTTATTACCAATCACCTTTATACTTTAAAATAATAACATTTGAGAACTACTTTTTCCATCTAATGAGTCCGTACTTCAAGGCGGAGAACACAAATCGTAGATTTAAACTACAAACAAGTAAGTTTTATGTATGTTCGTAGTAAACTAACTGTTGACTCCATTATTTGCTCGTGCTTGTAATACGTTTTTTTTTCTATGTGTATAGTTGACTCGATGGTTTTATGTTTTGTTACAACAAAGTGTATATGTAATGGTGAATTCTGGCCTACAGCATTCAGTATGTGATATGCGAGTAATCATCTGCTCGTTATAATAGCGCTCAGCTCTTATCATGTGTCTTTGTTGCTCATAAAAGTATCTTTGGGCTCACCGTTCGTCTTCTATGTCCGTTGTTATAAATTGTGTCTGTTCGAAAACTGTTTTTCAATCGTACTTTTACAGCATATGAATACAAATTTAAATTTTTCATTCATTACAGTTTAGGTGATTCCTTCTCTAACTAAATATAAATGTTTTATAGTTGTCCTACATTATATTTTACGTAAAAATGCAAATAATTAAAAAATATTATTATTTCTGGCGCTGAAAAATGTTTTTTTAACAACCGAATTATTATTTGTACAATTTTTAATGAACATGAATGATGATTAGATGAAAATACAAAAATCCAGTACAAATTATCGCTTGCTCTTGATGTTGACTAATCTAAAATTCTCTTTACGTGACTTACTTCTATAACGCTTATCACTTGACGACTGCTTACATGAACGCTGTCGCAAGCTTTTCAGTGGCTGGTCGTAGCGTTAATATAATCCACGCGAGAGTTTGAAAGGCAGATTTGATGGTTAGGCTGCTTTTTACGTCGGAACAAGGCTTGACGATTCTCCCCGTCTTGCTCTTTATTGACTTTTTTTTTAGGTCATATGTTAGATATCAGCTTGTTTGCACGTTTTTTTCATAGCTCAAATCACTTTGGTCCTAAGTCTCACTTTTGCTTGATAATGCACACTTTTACATGCAGCTCGAATCACTCTGGTTCGAGATCTTACAATTGTCTAAGAGACACAATTAATCTTACCTACAAACCTCTAGAGTATAGGTATGCTTAAAAAAATATAAAAAGGTGGCTGTTATTATGTAAAAGGTGATTTTATTCTCTTGCACTTGATTAGGACCCGTCAAGTTAGAGGTTTGGTAAAACAGTCAGCGCTTGACTGCATTTTTGTTTGGATTACTTGCCAGCAGTCATTTTGCTGATTAAATACTAATCAAAATTTTCTCTGTTGAGCACAACTTCGTGCTACAAAAAAAGTTTGAAAAACAACTCACATTAAAACAAGTAATGGTGCGATTGAGAAAAGTATGGATTCTACAAACGGATCTAAGAAGTTTAGGGGTTACAAAAATGAATTTAATTGGATAAGCTTATAGGATAAGCTTATAGGATAACGAATAAGCGCCAAGTATAAATTATAGGCTAGTAGCAAAATTATACTTGTGCTATACTATGCACAGTGTGTATAAATCGTGATAATCTTGGAAGTTTTACACTACTATGTGAAAAACTTCGTAAGTAGTGCAGTATTTTTTGCTGTACATGTATTATTCGATTATCATCAAGTACAAGACACCAAAATTAATTAATATATTGATAGAAGCCGGTACCGGCTTTTGGTGTCACCCTGTCCTCCACCTTCCATAAATCTCGACACACTGTATCAATCTTGCCATCGCATAATATAGAAGCGTATCAGTGCAAGTATCAGTCGTGT
>JAPYYV010000487.1:0-33406 GCA_030522625.1 Copidosoma aretas
GTCTCTTCTCTCGGGGGACTTGAATAAAGGCATTAAACTAGAGTCACTGGTTGCTTCCTTTGCGTGCACCCCGAAGCTACGATTACCCCACGTAACACTATGCTTTAAAAGATGCTGTTTTATAGGTGTACAACTCTTATTTTCGTTTTTTTTTTCAACCGTTATTAACTATTACTACATTTTTGAAATTTTTTTTATTTGCTTAAAAAATAAGTATTTGTTGGAGAAAAGTTTTTTTATAAAAATGAAAATCCTATACGTCAGTCATCTTTGCAAACACATACAATTTAAGTGAGCACAGTTCTTTAATTTTTTTCAAGCCAACGAAAATCTCGTATGAAAACAATGTTATTCAGAAACCAATATTTTATAGTACGTTTTTTTTTTTTTCTCGAAAAGGGGAACATATACGAATGGATTGGGGAAACATTTATTTTAGGAAATTAAAATTGCATTTTTCGTTAAGTTTAAAAAGAAAATCTTGGATAAATAGGGTTTTAAAAATTGTTTTTGGCAGTGTTACATCTGTGGTTGTTTTTCAGGAGTGTGACATAAATGACTTAACTTTTATAAATTACAGTAAGATTTTTAATGACGAAAATATTGAAAGTGAATTGTACAAATGTCAACGAACGAGTATTATCCAATACACTAAAAAGGAGAATATTTTGTACTACGGTATATTGCTGAAACTTATTTATAACACTGGTATATATTTAGTAAAAAAATCTAATCTTTTAATATTTCGATATTTCAAAAAAAGAGCAACTACATAATGTTGCCAAACTGTCTTTTTATATTAATTGTCCAATGACTGATGTTCATAGTAATGAACCGACTACTTTACTGGAATTTGGTGTATCTTGAATTGCCAAAATGTCGATGAATGGTTCTGATTGATATTCGTAGAGTTCTTGTAACGGTATGTGGTTTTTGTGTTCGAGTGTAAAGAATTATTATAAAGTAATGAGATTCGTAAGAGTTAGTGTTTTTTTAAAAAAGTACATTAAAGTATATTAACATTTACCATGATCACTTCTCCCGATCAGATTAAAACTGGAATTTGAAACAGTATTTTAAATATGTAGGAACAGACCTGTAAGCATGTAAACTTTGTTTAAAACAGAATATTATTCATTCTATGTTATGCGTTCCAGTTACAGTAACAAATAAAGAATATAAAAACAATGTTGTATCTTTTATGCAATTCAGATAATTCTACGTATCTTTTATGGTAATTTTAAATAATGGGCATATTAAAATGACGCAGCTCACTTAGTATAGTCTTCATAAGTTGTAGATCAAATTTAAATAAAACATATTCTTTGAACACGCTCTGCCATCTGGCGGCTACTTGGGAGATCACTCTTGTACGACATTACCAACATTACTCATATTTACCGCCTTTAAATGAAGTACCTAAGATATCCAAGCCTATGTCTGATTGGTGAGAGATGTGTGAAATACTAACCTCTGACTGATAGGAGTCTCGTTTGTTAGGAGAAATGTCTATATACTGTTATGTATTATTAAAGAATATCGTAAAAGATACAATGAAGTTTCATAAGAAATAGTTTTGAATTGTGCATGTATAGTTGTTTCAACCTAATGCTAAATAAATACCTCAGTGGATTTTATTTTGATGACACAGGAAGAGCACAATTAGTATAAATAATTTAAGAAGTATCAGAGAGCACAGTTAATATATTTAATAACGCTATAGAGATTATTTTTCTTCCTTTTAATTTCTACTTGATTATATTATTTTTTTTTTTGAATAATGCTACAAGAATACCGAGTCAGCATAATTTTTGAGTTCCTTCGCAATGACCGTTCTGTCTAGGAAGGTTATAATTTCCAAATTTTCTAAATAATTTTTCGACATTTAAATAATACATAAAAAATACGAACACTATTAATTCTATTAGCGTTTGCAAAATTTTCAAGGATGTGCAGTTTTATAAAAAATTATAGGTTAAATAGTGATTTTCCGGTCTTTTCCTAATTTTTTCAAAACTCTTTATAAAAATAAAATATAGATGGGAATATTCTGTTTCCTATCAGTTTGATTTCGCTAGATATTATGCTTTGAGAAAAAACAAACTATATTAACCTACTGTGAGACGGGTGAAATACACACCTTAACATAATATCATATTTTAATTGGTTTTCATTGGTCAGCTTTTAAATGAAGATGGTATAAAAATTACTGTGTCCACTGTATCAAAAACTTAAACGATTGTTGATTAAGAACAAATCAAGTTCATTATTATAAGATGAATCAATATTTAATATTGATTAAGTATGCTTACTTATACGAAAAATGAGTAAAAATGTTTAATTTCGTAAAGAGAAAAATATGCGCATTAAAAACAATTCTGATTAATAAATTCTCATACTAAAATTCATACAAGATGAGCGATAAGTATTAATATATTATGGTAAAATTAAACAATAAAAATATTTTGAGAATAAGTTGTTGCAGAAATTGAAAAATACGATGGACTTTCTGCAGTGATTTCGTGTATAATATTGTATGTTTCACAAAAGTTGGATATGTATAATGCATCAGAACATTGAAATTTGACTTTATAAACATGATTTAAAAACATTTTCGTCAAATTATATCAGGAAACTAAAGAGGTATTTGGATCTATTTCATACATTAATTTAAGTTTCTAGGGTATATTTAAAATTATAGTAGTCGACTGATGCTCTCCTTTATCTACTTTATATCTTATAAAACCAATAAAAGTTCAAAATTGTTACACCAGAGTATACAACTACCTAACTTTTCTTAGCAGTATTGTATTTGTCAAAATAATATTTAATAAAAGAATGACGTTTAAAATAGTCGTCTAATTTTTCAAGTTTGAAGCATAATAATCATAATGACTTCTGATATACAACCTTGATCTGTATTTTTTGTTGTATAGATGCAATATCCATAACATACACATTTATATATAAATTATATATTAACTTTTTTTCCAAGTCTACAGTACCATATTATTTCCAAAATTGCTTAGTTTTTCTCTTGGTACAGTTGGTACAATGACTACTTATGAAGTGAAGACTTTCAATATAATGAAAACATAAGAATTTTCTTACAACATTAAGTATGTTTACACAAATATGTAGGGCCATGAGTTAGAAGGTAGAAACGTCAACTTTCGTATTTACTTTATAATACATAACATTACAGCCAAAGAATGAGAGCAATTGCCCACGGAAAATGAATTAATACTTTCATCCATAAAATTTTCGATGAAAACTTGGTAACTTATTTGTTTTATTGATAATTAAGTAAACAATGTTGAATAAAAACGCACAGTTTATTACAATTAGTAATAATTCAATATTTACTGTTGTACTCCCCATTGCAAGTAGCAAAAAATAATTTTTTTAGACAATTTAGACTATATCTGTTGGAAGCAGGTACATAATAAACTACAATAAGTACAAAGTGCGTGCATTTTTGACAACACATATATTGTATGTATTGTGATATTATTTGTGTATTTTTGAGTTAATAAAGCAAGAAGAGGTCGACAAACTCGTTGACGAAACGTCGTTTTAACTACAATAACATCATTTGTAGTCTATTATACGGACCTGCTCCCAACAGATCTTGCCTGAATTGACTAAACCAATTAATTTTTTGTTATAATTAGTAAACTAATATAAGGTACACGAGTAGGATGATACCAAGTAATACATCAAATAAGTATTTATATGTGAATAAGGTATTGGTGGGAGAATCATGTATTGTGGGGGAAAGCCAACGCGCGCATCATACTACGCAGGTTGGAGAGCTTACAGACAAATCATCATATGCCTGTCAGCTCTCTAGTTTATATTTTAAAGTTTTGGTTCAATTTTTCATAAGATTATTGTGTCCATGTTTTGGTAGTTTTTTAATAAATTATAATTTCAAGCAAAATTTAGATGCCGTACCTTAAATTTTTAACAGGTAGATGGTTCATACAATTTTCGTAATTATTCGAATGATTCTCTCATAAATAAACAAGTACTATAATTATTTCCCTATCCATCGAATATGATAAACTTTTTTTAATTAATCTAAATCGTTGTGTAGATCGTCAACACAACTGAAATACTGTTATCTATGGAAAAGTAATCACCAGATTACTTTATTATTGAAGAGTAAATTATTTAATTTTATTGTTGCAAAAACAACATTGGTATAAGCAGTTGGTAAAACAATCCAGAAAGTAGTGCAAATAGTTTTCTGTGGTGCAAGATGGTTCTTTAAATACTTTGTTACTATAAATAAGTGATGAGTTAAATTGTTACTATTAGTATGACTTACATCCAAAACGTTGTATGATATTAAGTATCATATAGAATTCTATAAAGTCGCAACATAAACGTTTATTTAATAACTTTATAACGTAGCCATTTTGGTGGCAGTTCTCAGCTGCAGAAAGAGAAGCTAAGTCCAAACACCAAAGAGGTGAAAAAAGAGGTTGACCAAATAATCAATTGCTAGAATTTAATAATCCCTAATGCGTGCTAGAGTTGTGCAGTTATTTCAAAAATGAACTTCGGGAGGGGGACTAACCCCCTCTCGTAACTTTTACGAAACGTCAAGATTTCCCGCATAGAGTTTATTGAAAAATGGGGGCTGACCCCTGTCCTCAAACCGAGGCAGGACTTACGCCCCCACCGAAATGGTGCAGGGGATCATGGAGATTTAAGGTAAACTACGTTAACTTTAAAAGTTAAATATGTTTCATGAATGATAGAATTATTTATTGTTATTCTTATTCGTAGAAAATACTTAGAACAACTGTCACGTTTATTAGAAATTATAATGGCTTGTAGATCCTATTTGTATCAAAGAGAACTTTCATATCTGCTGTGTCTTGTGGAATTTTAATGTAGCACTTACAAAACCATGTAATGTTATAAACTACTGATACAAAAAGGTTATTTTAAACAATTAAGTAAAAATTAAATACGATGAGAAAAGAAGATAATGTAATAGATATGAATTTATATAGAATATCGTTTAAATAGAGTAAATTAGAACTTATTGGCTTGGTATACAAACAATATTAGGTTATAAACTGATACAAAAAATACATCTGTATCTAATGACCTAGGTCAATAGATGCAAAATTTTTCATGTATATTCTTTAAACTTGTTACAATTAAATATTTGTATTTGGCAGTACGTGACACAACTCTGGACTTACTCATAAGTTAGAATTCCGACTATCATGTGTAACTGACGGTTTGTAGATCTCTATACAGCCCATGCCGGACACAACACTTATGGTTTCTAAATACAAAGGTTTACATCCATACCACGTATAAAATAATTATGTAGGAACACCTGTATGAAATTCTGCAGATAATTATCAGATTTTTGGTAAGAACTGCTAGAATACACTTGCAGAATAATCGACAATGTTCTCGCCTGTAGAAGAATCCTGTAGAACATAATGACACTACCAATGGTTTTTAGTGACGATTGCCATATTTTTTAGCTGGTAAAATGATGAATCAATAATGAAAAAAAAAAACTATAATGGGAAACTAAAAAAAAAAAAAGATTCTGCACTTGCCAGCTTCGAAAATCAAGCCATGTTCAACGAGATTGTCAGTCGCGTATCCTTACCATTTAGCCAGAGTAGATTTAATATTAAGATAGGAATTTTAGTCTATATTATTTACTGTTGCAAGACGAGTTTGGATCGATTACTATGAATCTATAAGGAGAACATAGTAAATAAGTAATCATTTGGAGGATTTTGAGTTAAACTATCAGTTTTTAATATTTTTCAGGAAACTCTAAGAATGTGGAATCAGTGTACAGGCAAATTGAAAAAATTTTTATACTTCTTGTTTATTAAACTTAAAGGTTTCAGAAAAAATTATTTATCGTATCCTTGTCAATACTTTTCTTTGTTATTGAGTTTAAATTCTTATCAAAATGACATTGGAAAGATCTATTAATTAAATATGATAAAAAAATAAACTATTATCAATATTTAATCCATAACTATTAAAAAATTAGAATCTACATGTTTGCTTATCAAAATATTTTGTAAAGATTCAATTTTTATTGTGGAAAAACTTATCCAATAAATTAGGAATAGAATATAAATCTTTTGATCGTGTAAAGTTGTTTAAAGTATTTGAAAAAGTAATCGCTGAACTGATGCCTGCGAGCTTGGTGAAAGAAACTGTAAGTAGATTGTTCTAGAAAATAATGAAGACCGATAAACTAACACTAGGTAGTCAAATTAGTTTTCGGTTATGTATCACGTTGGTATACAATAAAAAAGAAAAACAACTAACATGCAGTGCAACTGTAATGTGTATAGATACAAACAATTATATGAAATCCATTCTGGCCGAGTAAATATAATATACGACAACCATCTTATCAATCTTGGTTCAATTTGGGAAGCGGATAAGCGAAATTTAGTAATTAATATTTTTTTTTTGTGTTCATTTTTTCCAATTATTAGTACGAAGATAAACATTGTTATTGTTGCTGTAAACGATAAATGATCCAACTACCATCTGCAGGATTTTTCTGCAGGGTAAAACTCAGCCGATTATTATGCGGAAGTGCTATTTCTGCTATTTCTGCGAAAAGTCTGCATAATAATCAGCGGCTTCTCCGCAGTTACTGCAAATAAAAGTGGAGGAATTTCGAGCAAAATTCTTTCATGGATGACGGTTATAGATTAATACATACAAAAATATAAACACTGCTATGGAGCCTAACGTCTGCATTTACATATTTCTACACATATCTAAATAAAGTATAAAAATCATTTTTACTATCATATTGTGTAACAATAACTTGATATCTAACCAGCAGTGACATAAGTATAGACTTTAAAGACATATTTATATGAATCGTTTAAGTTCATTCCTTGTATTTTTACGCAAATTTTGAATATCTATGATGTTTAATACGACTATGAGTCTCAAAGTTTATCGAAACATGTAAAAAGTTGAATGATTCCATTTTTTTTAAAACATTTTTGGTAGATAAGGACCAACTGTAGCCTCAAGTGCATGACAGCCAGATTAATATTCTCTAAATTTCTTAGAGTTTAATAATTTTGGTATAAAGTATTCATTTATTTTTAAAACTTATATGGAATGGCAGATATCAAGATTAAACATTTCCCGGAATAATTTTTGAAGGTTTCCTATTATCTCCGAATATGTGCAGTTGATACTCGGCTGTGCTATCACCAAAGGGAACGACATTAAAAGCTTCTCAACATTCAATATCTTTTAATTATATTGGTAGAGCGATTTAACTCGTTACTATCTTTAAAATTTATTAAACATTCGTGCATTCATATTTCGTATATCTCCCTTTATTTGAAGTATACTATTTGTACCACTCATTGTCGAGTAATACTATATAATTGTTCACAAAATTTTCATAAATGAGCTAGAAAATTAAGATAAAATTGTACAAGCTCTTATCCAAGTCACTCTTCTGTCTGTCTATTGGGAGAAATCTCACAATCGATTTTTAAATCTCTTTCTCATATACGATCAAACTAACTCACACACAACTCTCGTTCTAAGAACAATGCAACGTAACGTACTTCTGTTTGCAGCAGATTAGAACAAGATTGAGATTCAGGTAAGTGCGTAATATGTTTGCATAAAACGTGCCTAAATCTTGCAGTAAATATAGTGCGTTGTTTAGAAGGTTTGTAAGGAAAGTTGACCGTTGAAAATCTTCTTTAAAAAAATATATGTTATTCTTCAACACATCAGAAGTGCGTATTAATTTTTTGATATCCTTCGCCAAGGTAATTTTTGAGAAAAAAAATGTTGAAAATAGGCAATTTAACAAGGGATTTTATAGAAGGACGAGATTCAGTCGCCATTCGGTTAGAATTTAAGTATATTGTAAATAGGTTTAAACAAAAAATAAAATTCGTATAGATACCTTAGTACAAAAGAAGGATACTCGTAAAAAAAACCAATTCTTCCCAGGCAATTTTAAGAAATAATAATCTTTTAATGTTGTAAGTACTCAGTTTGTTGACTGCAAGAAGAAGTGCCTAATAAAGGGGGCCTGGATGCGCGGGTGGATGGACTCCCCATTCCTTGCCCCTATAAACGAAACTCCCAAACCTTCTTAAGGATTCAGATCTTTTGACAAGACGTCAGTTTCCCATTGTATGAAAAACTTTATAAAATATAACGCCATAAAATAATGTTTTTTTCAACTGAAGAAAAAACTGAACTAAATGTTTAATAATACTATAGTAAAATTTCTACATCGCTATGTTACTGTAAGATGTATTTTGTAGTGTTACTATAAAACCAGACCCCAAAAAACTAACAAATAAAATGGTTATGATGAAACTGAGCAGCTTGCTACCAGAGCACAACTATATATTTAAATTAATTAAAATAAATTTTTTGGTAATATCCTGGTCCCCTTATGAGAATATTATGAAATGAAATTGTTTGAAACAATACTCAACACAACATATTGGCTACCGTCATCAAGTTAAAACCTATAAGTTCAAAAAAGCAGTTTAGTTATAATACGTAATGTGCTAATCGACGTTAGCCGCAAAGTATTGATATGTATCATCTAAACATTTGCACATTTTAATATTCTGATGACGGTCACAGCTGGTACGTATATATTAAGTTTTAATCTATTTTGAATAAATAGTCATGCCGTCATAACGAAATGGATTATTTTATCACATCCGTTTTATTGACTAAGGAGCAAGTGTGTTGGCGGACTCTACATATTTCCAGTCGTATAAGTTTGTTAATTATTTGAAGGCTTACAAAGTTTATTTAATTTATGTATTATAGTAATATAGTAAGAGGTTGTTTTTTTCCAGACAGAATCACATACACGTCATATGGCTGGCGCCGAGGGCGTGGTCTTGGCTCAGTGGGACAAAATCGTTCTTTTTGGACATAACAGCCTACGGATCACAACAAGCCACGTATCATTTTGACTCTATTTTTTTAATCAAGTAAACATAAGTTACAACAAATTTATCAAGGCAGATTTTACATTTTCTTTAGTAAAAGAATCAAACCTAACATCAAAACGAGAATAATAAGATAACCTCCTGACCTCGTTGATTTTTTTAATAATCAAAAGGTTTCTGTTTCATAATATAGCATGATTATCTTTACCTTGTCGAATTAGGGGCCACTTAATACAAATACACTATGAAAATATAAAGATTTAAATTGGCAGATCTAATATGGCAGACTGGAATATTAAATATTACAATAAGCTTGAGCAAAAACTCTGAAATAGGGGTTTTTTAAGGTCTCTAAATACAAAGCCGTTATTAGAATCTTTAAATTCGAAATGGCAGATCTAATATGGTGGACAGGAGTTTCAAAACATACAATAATCTTGGAAAGAAACTATGAGATTAGTGTCTTCAAGGTCTCTGAACATAAATTCGTTATTAGAATCTTTAAATGTAATATGGCGGATCCAATAAGGCCGACCTAAATTTTTAACAAGCAGCACTGATCAATAATTAATAATTTAATTATACTCCGCGCCGCTATAAATATTTTATTAATTTTTTTTTAGCTTTGGATGTTGCGTATCAAAATAGAATTAATTATTAAACGGTCTTTAATAAACGTTTAAAACTTTTTACTTGATTATCATTCTGTTTCAATTTTTCAAAGATTTTTTTTCAAAGATTTTTTTTTTCTTAAAAAATTTTAACTAGGGTCACCGTAGAAAAATCTTAAGAATGTACGTGTTAAGACTCGTGTTCTATTATTTAAATAGTGCGTTAAATACTTCTCATGTACAAGCTGTGAAAAATTAAGATCGAATCATAAACAAAAATGTTTTCTGTCGTTTAATGAGTTGGTCTTAGTACTCAAAAATTTGTAATTATGCAATATTCAGAATGAAAAAAAAAGGTTTTTTCATAACCTAAAATACTTGTTTCTTATATAGAGCCAACATCTTGGCCGTGGACTCTTAATAGTTTATTCCTAATTTTTTTGAATGAAGGTCTATATTAAAAGATGAGCCACCATAATATTGCTGGGCGATATTTTAAAAAGTATCAATCCGTCGTATCAATATGTATCACTCACTACAGTATCGATATAGCTAGTACGCCGTTTTCAAAGTATCGATATTGATAATATTGATACATAACATCAAAGTATTGTAATAATTTTGAAACCTACGTGTACTAGCAGAGATGACGGTAGCTTGAACTGATGTAATAAATGTTTCTCGGGCTGAAATTTCTATGATAACTTATTTTCTTTCTTATTATACACTTGAGTCTAAACACTGGACATAATAAAAAATATTAAGAAAAATATTAACTAAGTGCACAAGAAAGACCGTAAGCTAAAAAGTAAAGACTAAAACTGCCGATTGCTGATCTTATATGAGTACGTCCTATCCCGTGAGCTATCTTTTTTTTTTCAACAGGAAGACATAGACCCTCTGTTCGCTTGCACTCCACAGATTTAGTTTTTGTATCCTCACAGGCTCTTTGCTCAACTAAGTCTTGAACCTACGGATTCGTATTCGCTTCGTGCAGTGATTTAAAATAGCGCCGTCTGTGTCACCTGCGTGGGAAAAAACGGCGGTACTAACTCACAAGAATACATGGCATCTAGTGGGCGATGACCTCTCATACATTTTTCTTGAGGCATTGATGGATCTCTTGTAACTAACAATAAGTTAAGTTTTTTTAGTGTTAGGTATAAGTTTCGTACCGACAGTAATTGTTTCACAGCTTTATAATGAAAAAGAATGTTTTCCATAAGAAATACATGTGTTTTGTGAGTGAGTATGAACAATTTTTCCCGTTGGTGGCGCAGTTTTAGATTGCTGCACGAAACGAGTTAAGTGATCTCAAAAACCCCTATTACACATCTTTTTTCCAAGATTATTATAATTTTGAAAATTCCAGCCTGTCATATTGGACTTACCATTTAAAATTTAAAAATTTCCATAACGCATTCATATTTAGCGACTTCAAAAACCATGACATCATAGCTTTTTTCCAAGACTATTGTAATTTTAAAATCTTACTCTGCCGTATTGGATCCATTAGCTTGAATTTGAAGATTGTAATAACGGATCTATATTCAGCGACCTTAAAAGCCTCTACATGTTTATTTCAAAATTTATGTAATCATTGAAATATCGGTCCACCATATTGCATCCGTTATTGTATATTAAAAGATTCTGATTACGAACTCGTATTAAGCGACCTTTAAAACTCCAATATCATATCTTTTTTCGAAAATTATTGTAATTTTCGATATTTCAGTCCGCCATATCTGTAATAACATATTTGTATTTAGGGGCCCTTAATACCGTAAGCAAATGTCCATCATGCTACATCATTGAACAGAAACCTTTTTGTGATTAAAAAAAAACAACGAGATCTGCAAGTCATCCTATTTCTCTAGTTTTTATGTTAGGTATAATTTTTTTAATGAAGAAAATGATAAATGTGCTTCCATAAATTTTTTCTAATTTAAGTGAACTAAAAAAAAAAATCATGGTAGTATGTTGGTCTTTGTGATGTGTAGGGTATTTTGTCAAATAAAAATCCATTTTTTCTTACTGTGCTCCAGGGGGCCTAATATTTCCGGACGGGCGTGACGTTAGAGGCGGGACCCGAGGAGCGGGCAGTTACTGCGGAAACACAAATTGGAAAATTTTTATCAGCGACACTGCTTACTAATCGCACTGCGGCGGAAAATTTTAACCTAAACAAATAAAAATTTCAAAAAGAAATATGAGTAACGACTGCAAGAAGCCGGAAAACGCAGAGTTTTGATATTTGCGGAGGGAAAAGGAGCAGATTTTTGAAAAAGTTTAAAAATTAGAATAGTTCAAAGTAACTATAATACAATAATTTAAAGACAAGCACACAAAAATATCAGGTAAGTAATTAAAAATCATGAAAAAATTGAATAATAAGGGAAAGTTCAAGGCACGCTTACGAAATTATTATAAAATATAAAATTTTTTCAATGTAAAATACGCATGTAAAACTACAAAGTTTACACAACTCAAGTAAGATTGACTGATAATATGACACTCGCTTATAACAAGTTATGTCTAAAAATATCTCACCGTCACTCCTGCTGCACTATATTACCATCGTAGAGAGCATAGTGTCCACTTACAAATTTATCCTACTACCCACCGTCTCTCGTTAAAAGGCAAGAATAACGTCTGAGTAAATAGTTCCTAATGCTGCAATGCTCGAAATAATACCTGTCGTTATACTATGTCAGGAACGCCTCTATAATACGGTATGCTTATAAGCTAGAATGATTTGCAATTTAACATATGTCTGCTTCTTATGTATAATGTTGCAAACACAACCTCTTCTATGCAAATGTACAACACGTATTATTCCTGATAATATTTATTGTTCACTTACACGTGTACAAATCGTTGAACTTGTATTTATTGGCTAATTTAACAAGTTTTATAAAATACAGGACCTGATACATAAAGCTACCCGAGAATATAATAATTCTTCGTTACTGATGATTTCGTCGTACGATTCCATAACTTTACCGAAGAGACCTCGAAGTATACAAATTATTTTCGACAAGCGTTGGCTGTCAAGCATAGAAATGCTAAAGAGATGCAGGAGTAACGCAAAATTCTTCCTAAAAGGTAAAAAAAGGATACGCCCACAGGATTCGCGTGTATTTAGGTGTAAAAAATCACCATGTAGGAATTAAAAAATGACTTGCTGATGTCTAGTAGATATAAGAAATGGAGCAGAAAGACTGCTTAAAAGGATGAACTAGTATATACAGTGTACAACAAAATCGATTTCCAAATTAGTTTATCCTTAGAATGTACAATTATATGAAGTTTTTAATGAATTAGATTGTAAAATTATAACATACACCTATAATTGTGCAAACACATTGGAATATACAAAAAATCAACAACAATGCTAACATAGAACTAACGAAGTTGGCTTCATTATAACCACGTACACCAGAGGGATGTTGATTCTTTCCCGATACTTGTCTTAAATGGCAACAACACTCATCATCGCTCGATAGTTTGGTGGGTAAGAGATGTTGCTTGTATATCAGTATATTTTACCGTCAGCAATGAAGGACATACTTTTAATTTTGCAACTAGCCATCTACGATACAACATCATGTCTATGACTCTCAAAACTGTATACAAATGTGGGTTAAGCTGAATCAGGAAAAATGTTTTGATGAGTCTCAAATCCCAAACCTTAAAATTATAAAATTGAGAAAAATCTTTAAACCTTTAGTAAAAGTACTGAAAGGTATATAAATGTATTGTTAACATGTGCATTAAAGTGTAAAATCAAGTGTTATTTATCTTAAGTTATGATTAAGGGAGCACATTCTTGATAAATTTAATAATATTCTTTGGATCAATAAAAGCTTTTGACCTTTTCATGTGATCTGCAAGCAGAGTTTTGGATACACGAAACCATTTGCAAGCCTTAAATCCAACAGATTATTGTTTCACTGCTTTTTAACCAGAGAAATAATTTTCGTTGTTCTCCAGCTGTAACTGGGAATTATAATTGGAAGCTTATGTGAAGATAAGTTATAAAAGCTTGCAGGCAGGAAGCAAAAGAAGTCCAGCATCTGCGCACAAAATGCTAGCTCAAGCCCGACATAAACGCGAGTATAGGCGACAACCTGTCAGGTGGCTTAAGTGCTATCATCGCCGGGGACGGTTCTCTGAAGCAATTCAAGACCTTTTCGTCCTCAACCGATCACCTGTCGCAGAAGCGACTAAACGGAACAGCACTGTAGCAAGGACTTCTCAGGAACAGCAGTGCGAGCTTAGCCCGGTAAAGCAAAAGGACAACAAGACCCCGCAGAAGCAAATGAACTGGCACTTGCAAAGTCCCATCCAGAGCATTCATTCAGCGAGCTGGCCCAACAACGAGGGCCTTCATCCGATGCTAAAAGAGATAAGACCAACCTATCTATCCACTCGTGATGGTATCGTCGGGCGAGTTTAGTTCCCCGAAGCCAACCAAGGCCCACAAGTCCTTTCTGTATTGCCCAACCACGTCGAGCTCTTGATCATTAGTGCTGAAGTCTGTTTTTGTGTATACGATTGGCCTGTGATGAGAATTTTTCATAACAATTGGACTAAGTACAAATGAAATTAGCGTAGAGTAAGAAACTACCAGGTAATACTTTGGTTATACTATTTGATTATCATTTTATTTTATAATATTGTTTTTCAGTTGTTTAAATAAGATTAAAAAGACAGAAAGGATTTAAAATGACAAAACTTCTGTAAACCGCATTCAAGGTAAATTTGATTTATTTATGCAATTCCTATAAAACTCTGTCTTTACTTTATTAATACCCTTTTTTGATACATTACAGAGTTGATAAAGGAAGTAACAGGTGAGCAGAAGAAACGCCACTTTTAAGAATTACACTTCTCTTTTTATTGATGATAATGAAAATAAACATCTTTCCAATGCATACAATTTTATTCACATGCCATGAGAAATCAATTAATAAAGTTCTTCTCTGTAGTCGTAGCATTGAAGAAGTTGCTGAATTATTGTAATAAAGCTTTAACCATCATTCGATGCTTCGAAAAATAAGTTTCTATTTTACTTAGCAAACAAGATTACTCTTGATCTTTTTTTTTCCTTTGTTATTTAATAATATATATCAGTATTTTTCGAGTCTTTCTAAAAGGATTTTTCATATTATTCCTTTGTAGTTCATTAAAATATCTAGTAAGATAAAATTTAATTGGCCATCTAAAAAGCTTTTTATTTCTTTTACTTTGCTAATTAATTTAAGAAATGCATAAGATTTTTCTAACGTATAAATATTATTTATCATAATAATTTTTGCTGTTCTTAATATTCAATTTTAATGATTGATGTGTCCTCCCTGTACTTAAATAACACTTTGTAGGCGTTTTGGCATCGAGTCACTTAGCTGCCTAAATAAATCTTGTCGATGATATACATTTCTCCAACAGTCCATAGCTAATTCATGAAGATCCATAGCATTACGAGCACCAGAAGGTTTCCACTCGCTGACTATTAGTGACTAAACGTTCTCGATAATGTTAAAATCTGCTGACTTAATGGCACATGAAAGTCTCTGTAATTCAGGGTGATCGCGATACTACTATTGCACAACGCTTTCGGTGTGAACCGCGCTATTATCTTCAACCAAAGGAACCACTTGATTCGGATATCTTTCTTGTACAGAGGGGAGAAGCATATTTTGGATCAATTATCGTATGTAACTGAATTCATACGTCGTCCAACTTTAACTATACCTCCTGTGCCGTCTACGCTTACCCATGCCCAGTATGTTTGTGTATGCCCGCTACTACGAGCCTTTAGTAAAATATAGGCCACGGTATATCTGCTACTTTCGGGCCTCCAGAAACCGCATCGTCCTTTTTTTTCAGTGGAGAAGATTTTTTTATCCATAAGCACTGTGGCCCTCCACTGATCTTGGGTTCAATCAGAATTTGCTCTTGCGCATGCATCTCTTGCAGCTTTATGATTCTGTCAGTAGTATTTTACTCAGCGCTTTTCGATATTTAAAATTTGTTTTTCTGTTGATGTTTTTGGACAAATACTTCTGTATTATATCCAAATTAAAAGTGTTCGGAAGGTGGGATGCAGCTTAAAAAGGATCTCGTGATAGTGCCTCTTTACAGCATGCCATGTCATCACCACTTAATTTGTTTGATATTCTGTTTTCTCAAATTAATATTGAATAATAAACATTGAGGATTTTATTAGCTATTGTAAACCTCATTATCCATTTTCTACCTGTTTTTATATGGCAGTTCATCTGGGCTGCAATATTTGAGAAATATACACCTTGCTCATGTAAAATCCTTATACGCAAAATATTCTCTTTATTTGGTACGAAAGCCATTTTTTTTTTTTTTTTTTACATAACTTATACTTCGTCTTAACACTTTAGATATTAGTATCTTCAAATGAAGGTCAATCGACAACTGATAGGGTCGTTGCTGGATCTCTTCTGATATTCAAATAAATTTTTCGACGTTTAATAATTCATCAACGTATTAATAATATGCACTTGTAAACATAAGAATACTATTTTTGAAAACAAAAAGACTATATCTTTGCATGGGATAGAAATAATAAGGCTTAACTTCATATTTAGTTTTAATTTTATGCTATCATAAGAGCTAGTCACGATACAAAACAGGTGGTAACCCTTAAAATATAAATAATACCTACCCTATAAACTTCCCAAGGGCAAAATATGTTATATTCAAGATATTCTGACGTAATAAAATTTACTATACGAATGCACCCATAGTTGGTGTAGAATCGATGTGTCGGACAAGGACATCAGCAGCTGATGACCTCTACTTTACTTTAAAAGCTAATACGCTAACGTTTCAAACAATACAAGATCGACAACTGCTTACAAAAAATGTATTAAGTCAGGTATCCATTGTAGCACCGTCTGTAAACCTTTGCGCTCCTCTGCATCCGTCTGAAATTTTCAGTTAGTTCTACTTAATTATAATCCGTACTTTTTAATAACGTTTAATGAAAAAAAATTTTTTTTTCGTTAATGTCTTAATATTACGTTTACTACGTATACAATAATTTGTCTTGTAGTGCTGCCAATATTATTGTACACGCAGCCAAAAAAAGTTTATAGTCAAACGTATCCTTATCATTGCGATTACTTTGATGAAATTTGTTCGACTTATTTGGAGGAAACATAAACTAAACAAAATTGATTTAAATTTAGGATAAGTACTTTACTGTGTAAGCAAGAGATACTTTACCTACGTTGCCTTTTACCAATGAAAATAAAGGCAGAAATTGGGATCCTTCTGCTCCAGGGTATTTTGACACAATGCAATGTAACCGATGAGCGCCGAGACGAGATTTTTGCGATAACCGCTGCGTATCTAACAAATATTACAATGACATCTTTTCACCCAAGTTTACAAATAAATAACTGCATAATAGAACCACTTAAGCATCTATATAGATATTATGAATTATATGAAATACCACATTTGTATTAGGACCAACAATTGGACGAGAGTGGGAAAAACTGTGCATAGAGAATTTTTATATTTAAAGATCCCTTTGCCGTGGTATAAAAAATTTATCAACTAAACTCTTCACAGTGGACCTTGCACGATGATTTTAACGAATTATTTATTATACTATGAATGTTCGTAAGTAATATAATTAAAACTGTAGTGTTATGCATCTCTCAATATTTAAAATAAAAATTACAGAAAACTTGAAAAAATATTTCAACTTTTATTTAAGATAGTTTAAACAAGATATTTTTCAATGAGCTACACAAGAATCATATAAGCGTTCATGACATATCTTCACATAAGCTTTTAATTATAATTCCCAGTTACAGCTGGAGAACAACAAAAAATTATTGCTCTGGTTACAGAGCAGTGAAACAATACTCTGTTGTATTTTAGGCTTGCAAATGGTTTCGTGTATTTAAAATTTTGCTTGCAAACCACAAGGAATGGTCAAAATCTCCCATTGATCCAAAGAATATTAGTAATTTCATAAAAAATATGCACCCTCAATCACAACTTGAGATAAATAACACTTGATTCTTCACTTTAATGAACATGATTACAATACATTTACATACATTTTACTACTTTTCACCAAAGGTTTGAAGATTTTTATCAATTTGATAATTTTATGGTTTGGAATTTGAGACTCATCAAAACATTTTCCCTGATTCAGCCTAATCCACATTTGTATGCAGTTTTGAGAATCATAGACATAATGTTGTATTGTGGATGGCTGGTTGCAGAATTAAAAGTGAGTCCTTCATTGTCGACCGTGAAACATACTGATATACAAGCAAGGTCTCTCAACTACCGAACTATCGAACGATGACGAGCGGTGTTGCCGTTCAAGACAGGTATCGGGAAATAATTAACATTTCTCGGGTGTATATAAACTTTTTTAAGATTTTTAGCTAAATATAAGGTAATATTTTAAATAATTCATACGATTACCGCATTTGCACTACTCAAGAGTGTACACACCCAGTGTATTGCGATTATCATTTTTTTTTACTTCATAGTGTAAACCAGTAAAAGAGCAGAATGGTTAGATCAGTTGATGCCCTGCAATATTTGCATGTAATGATACCACTTCAAATTTTTTGGTTATCAAACGTCTGCCAGCGTCGTAAGATACTTAAATGTCTTTAATCAAATTCTTGTTATGAAATACTTTGCTCTTTTATAGTGTTTATATTCGTGCAAAAATTTTTAGTGCGGTAAGTATCGAGCAAAGGTGTTTTTCGAAAGATGCAACAAAAAATTTATGCTTTTTATCCTTGTCTACTTTCTTGTTAAGGGTTTTTCTCTTCTGTAGTGCCGTTTTTATTCTTACTATTTTTCGACATCGTGATATACTGTCAAAAAGAGTAACTTAATAGGTATAAATATGTCTCTTTAGCCCAAGTGGCATTATTAAGCCACTGCGTAAAGTTATATACTCCCGCTCACATTACTTACAACCACAACCATACTTTCCAATAATCTTTACCGATAGAACGTTAATTAAATACATCAGTAGCATTAAAATTTGTAGAAGAAAATTTAATACGTGACATGGACAAAACTACAAAATTAATCCTAAAAATAATATATCAGATACACTGATCACGCAGGACCACAAAAATAAGGTAAGACACACAAAGAAGCCGGTAAATGTACTAGGTATTTTCGAGGTCGCTGAACACAAATCCAATGCCCAAATCGCTGTATCACAATATAGGTGTTTTCTATCCTCAAACATAAATATGCATCAATCGGTGTAAGATACAGTTTTGCAAACGTAAAAAGTGTCTATCTTAGAAATAAACGTTGCGATATAAGATATTCGATATCTATGTAAGTTTTTATCTATATACTGTGTGGTTTCATCATAAACTTTTATTTCTTAACTCAAAAATCTACAAAAATAGTAATATTTTATTGTAATACAAATTTAACCAATTTACACTCACGTATCTTACTTTCTGAAGAGGGGCATGCCAAAATCAAGATAATTTTTTTCCTTCTTTCGATCACATTTTGTTGAATACCAAACCTCAAAAAAGATATAATTTTACAGTTTTGCAGTCAAATTTTGTGTATAATCAATTTATATATGTCACATTATATGTTTATCTGATGGATAATTTAGATTTTAAAGTTGAACGAGTTTAGTCGTCTAAAGACTATTATTTATACTTAACTTTTACAACAATTTAATAATTTGTAGGTTAGTATTTTAGTGAAATTGAAAATTTAAAAAATTTGATCAAGAGAAATTAGCTGTCTTCCTGATGATTCTGTATCTCTCCCGGGCGGTCCCTAAGCACTAAATAGGGGGGGGGGGGGGTTGCAAAGCAACGGCCTAGAGATCGTCGATACCCCCTTGGCAAAGTTGTGTAACTTGTGTACATAGATTTGATGGAATTGTATTATACAGATAATTGGCTTTACCTTGATATGTTCGCTTCGCAGCCGTTATAGGCTACAGCCAGTCTCTAGAGAAGCAATATATAGATAGGAAGCGTATGATAAGAAATTCATAAGGTTTTCTACTAGAATCAGTTTACAAAGGCCACACAAACTCACAGTGCAATTTCCACATAAATTTACCATAACAAATAACCAATAGCCTAATGACCCGGCATACTTGTTGACTAATAAAAAAGCAGTCATATTATAATAATAAATGAGTAATAACCCTATAAACCAGTACGCTTATTGATTGATAAATAAGCAAATAAATTATCAATAACTAATATCCGAATGATCTAGCGCCCTATTTGACAAATTGTTAAATAAATTATCTGTAATAAATAATCTATAACCTAATGACCCAGCCCTCTTTTTGATGGATATATTTATTTGCCACAACAAATCAATAACCTTATTTTTAGAAGGTTAACAGAATAAATAAGTATGAGGATTGATCAAAGTAAGATGTAAGTTTATTCTAATTGATTAACGTAAGCATATAATAGATGCTGACTGACCAGCTCAACAGTTATCGACAGACTAATTAAGTTAATTTAGTTAATCTTCCCATAAATATACCAAGCACAGAATGCAGTAATATAAAAGGCTACTGTGTTGGTATTGCACGGTAGGGTTAGTAGAAGTTTTATGTATGCAGCATATACAGAAACATACGCCAAACAACATCAACACTGTTGATCCAGCATGGTAGCCGAATGATAAAAGATTTAAAACAAATATTTTATAACATAATTACTCGGTACATTTGGAAATTAATAAATAAATTATTAATGAAACAAAATTTGTATTATATGGTTCAGCGTGCTGCATACCTAATTAAATAAATAAATAATAAAAATAATAGGTTTCAGTAGAATGACCTTCTATCATTCGATTGCGAAATCATCTATGGATTAAAATCCCAGACAGAATCAAACGTTTTCAAGACTTTCCAAAGTGTACCATCCAAACATTTCAAAAAGGTACAAAAATCATTGTGTAAACGTTTTACAAACGTTAAATACGTGTGCTGCCCTTTAAAAATAATGTCACAATCGCTTTAGCATTAGTTTTTTGTCAATGGTGTGCCAATCCATAGAAATAAGAAAATTCTTTTTTTTTTGTATTCACAATTGTAAAAACTATCATAACCAAGCCATAGGTAGTACCTGATAAACACACTTTTTATAAAAAATAATAATGCGCAAGCGATTCATACATCCTTTTAAATAACACAAAAATCTACAGATGACATTTCTAAGTTGTTCAAACGTCTGTAAAATGTTTTTTCTACATTTTTAAAATCGTTAAATAGTGCAAATTTTAACTTTTGTCTAACAATCTGAAAAAGTTCGATGCTGTCTGGAAATACAAAGTCAACCGACATTATGCAATAACATACTTCATGCATACATTTATTCAAAAGACTGTTGATCATAAATTGAAAGTATAAACTTAATGGCATATAGCCGCTCCTTTATTTGCATAATTGTTACTGAAACGATTCATGATATCCTAAAAATGAGAAAGAAATGCCTTTTAGAGCTTCTAGAGCATGCTCATTTTTTCACTAGGCAGCTTATTTGAAAACCAAAAACCATATGACCAAAAATGCTACTTTTTGTAACATACATTTTTATCGTAAGATTGTTTATCACCTCACAAGTCTAATCGTTGATGTGGCGTGCCTTCTTCTCCCTCTTAATTACCTACGGGGCGGCTGACAACAAGTTAATAATTGGTTACCCGATGACGCATAAATATATGTATAGATTTGTACAATGTGCTCATTTTTTTTCATGTAGAATCCTGATGAAGACATCTGATCAGGTAAACAATACAGTTTATAGAACTTACGAGTCTCGTTTTATAGTTTTATTATTTGCAACATAAAAAATTATAGTGGACCCAAAGAGATTTTTTGAACGTTTCATTATTTATGAAAATATCTGAGTTACCAAGCCAAAGTGAATTTATTTACAGAATTTCTACGTGGTATTACGTGCAAATCCCCTGAATCAATCTTATCCTCAGTTCTCTGAATGGAATATCACGTGACAAAACTCACCAACAATGAGTCCTAATAGATTTTTGCATAAGACTACCACGTAAAAATTAGCGTGGATCCCACATAGACCGCAAAAGAATTTCACGTAGAGATACTTATGGTAGACTTTTCTTTGATTGTCTGTATGTAACTCTAGGTTAAACAAATTCCCTGATCGCAATTCTTAGTGGATTCGTGCATTGAATTGCTTTGTAAGAATCCGGGTAGATTCCATGCAAATCATGAAATTATACGTATAAAAACTATAAAGCGTTAGTTTTTAGTGTATTCTATGAGATATTTAACCTTTATCACTTTTTCTACGTGAAATTTCATGTAAACATTTTAAGCAAAATTCTGCTTTAACTTTGGCAACACGAAAATTCGTCAACGTAGAAGTTTACGTGGTGAATCCACGAGAACTTTATTCTAAGACATTTTTCCCTTATAAAACTTCAAGCTCTACGTGAAATCATTGCTGATTTCAATTTGAGAATTTCCTGCAATTATACATTAGGACTCGTGTTACGGTAGATTCAATCATCGTAGTACTCTACATAAACCATTTTAGAGAACTTTATTTTGTACAAAATGCTCAAAGTGAAATTTTACGGTCCACGTAGAATTCACGTGGAATTCAAGAGAAACTTCTATTTAATAATCCGGATAAACTTTTGCAGCTGACAAACATTGAAACATAGATAATTTGTTATGGATTCTCTATTCATCAACCAACAAGTACAGTGGATTATTAGGTTACAGATTATTTGTAATAGACAATTCTTTAATTTTTTCAATGTATAGAACGATTAATATCTATTTATTTGTCTATAAGCGAGCTGGTTTATTAGGCTATTAGTTATTGATAATTCATTCACTTATTTATCAATGAACAAGCATGCTGGGATATAGGGCGATTGGATATTTGTTATATGATATTTCTATATTTCTTCATCAACAAGTACGCTAGGTCATTCGGGTGTGGATTATTACGTGAGAAAAATCTAATGCTTGTCGAAGAACTTAATATAAGTGAAATAATCTAACAGGTATACAAGCAAACAATTTATATACATTATATCATACACGCGACTTATGTAGGTGAAAGCATATTAGCTTTCGTCAACACTAAAGACTGCTCATTTTAATAAAAAATACCAACTAATAAAATTTCTCAATATTACTTAAAAATGTGTTAATAATACAAAGAATCGATTGCGAAAATAAAAAAATCTACCCCGAGTGTCATTCAAACCCAGCCTCTTGTTAACTAGACAGTTGCTCTTACCAATTAGGCTACCGAGGAACTACATGTTTACCACACTGTAAGTTCCAATCAATCGTATTCTCGCGGAAGAGCTATTTTTTACCAGAAGCTTGATTAATTTTTATACGTGGAATGACTTTAATGCTTGTCAAAGAATTCAATATAAGTGAAAGAATCTAACGGATAACCAAAAATTTCATTATTATACATTATACACGCAACTTATTTAGGTGAAAGCATATTGGCTTCTCTTAGCACCAAAGGCCCATGCTTCTATTGATATTAAATACCAACTAATAAAATATTTTGATATGAATTAAAAATCTTTTAATGACACAAAGAATGGATTGCCAGAATAAAAAAAATCTTCCCCGATTGTGATTCAAACACACAACCTCCTGTTAAGGGAGTTGGGTCGCTCTTGCGGGGTGGAGAGGGGGGATGAACGGGGAAACTGTCCTATGCTAATCGTCTGCTAGTACTTACTCTAAAATAACATAATTATGAAACGCTATATCACGTACTTTTAAACAACAAGAGATTAAAAATTCTCTATGATGAGTAAGCAACAACAGTTATACTCTAGTAAATGTTTATTTTACATTATAATTTCATTGATTTGTTGCTTACAGAATGCTTATTAAACGGACAAAGTCTGGCAACATCGTACAGTGATTTTTTTATGTCAAAGTTGGTGGTGCCTATTAATACATGTATCATTTTTTACGCGTGTAGCAGTATACAGTATACTGTAGTAGTAGACAGTAGATACGTTGTGTTTACGTGAGAATACTTTTGAGAGAAATTAATTTATTAAAACAAAGAATTTCTCAATATAAAGGTAAAAATACATCGCAAAAAGTTTTCTATCAAAGACAAAAGCCACAGGAGTCTTGCAAAAATCTCAACGAGATGATGCAACCAAAAAAAGAACGAGCCTCAGAAGTTGTAACCACGAAGGTTACGGAGAGTCGACGTATTGTTGACATTCATCGTCTGGGATCCAGCATTTATTGTCTATTTTGCAAACAAGTACTGTCTTCATCTTGCTTTGAAAGCAAAAGACGGTTTGGGCTTGCAAGTTTGTTTATCATAAGGTATCACAATTGCCTGCAACTACGTATCGTTTCAACAAGTTCCTGCAGCAACAGCTGGCTCGACAATAACTCTCGCAGAAAAATTTATGATGCTAATTCCCGATCGGTTTTAGATCAACAAATAGTAGTTATTTATGAGATATTGTACATTGAACAAAGATTTAACATTCAGTATACTTTCGATGCTACCGTGTATATGTGCACACTGCAATTTTTTTACTTAAAAAATTATTGAATAGAAAATGGAAATGCATTACGGTTTCCGTTTTAGGTGTTATTAACGCTGGTATGGTGCCTAAAATTCTCAATACATATTTGGCGTGCCTCAATATGCCATGTATCAATACCTAAATTTTCAAGAAGATTGAAAGAACTGTCGGATAAGCGATTTTATTTGTGGCAAAAGCCAGTTTTGTGGAGGCTGTAAGAGAAGAAAGGGCAGCAACAATTAATAATATAGATTTCCTGTCGGCTATGATGTAATTGATTCCATCTCATGTCTCCTCTGATCACACATGTCTATTATTGTACAAAAATTTTAGTACTTTTTATTGTTACATAAAGGTAGCGGCATCCTGTACAGTAAACAATATTTTTATCTATTCAAGCCACTACTTAATTAATATTTGATTAATTTGTCCATAACTAAACGCGCTAATTTCTGATTATTGAACGTCGTTGTAGACACTTTAATTTATAGTGCTTTACTACTTTTTTATGCATCGTCAGTGATTTTTACTGATCATTATTTTAATCTTTTATAGTATGAAAATAAAAATTGTTTACAGATACGATCATTTATGTGTTCTATTGTGTTCAAGATTGGATACTTTCTCAGACCTCCACACCTGGGTAGACAATTTTTAATCCCACAGATTGGTGAAACGGATGAATCCCAAGTAAGTGTTGATTTCTTGTTGTGACTTGTCGCATCATTCGACACTGCATGGAGTCAAAGGGGAGCTGGAAGATCATACAATAGCCTAAATGGCTTGGCTGTTATTATTGGCCAGAATAGCGGTAATGTTCTGGATTATGAAACACAAAATTGAAAGTGTCGTCAGTGTTATAAGGAACATGATGCCTCTAATCAGGATTGCTGACTTAACTTTAATGGCAGTGCCAAGTCCATGGAGGCAGACTTAGCAAAGCAGCTTATGACTGGCAGTAAAATTTTTTAATCCTGTAATAAAATCATCAGAGTGAAGATAGGTGATGATGATAGCTCGGCTATCGCAGCTGTTCGACAATCTACTGATCAATCCGTGATCAGTACTGTCAGTGAACTGTCAGACATGAATCAAATTACGAAAGTAGTCCCCAGTAAGCTGTATGCTTTTTAAAACCAACATAAAGAATTGAATTCTGTTGCTATTATACACTTATCTTGATGCTTCTACTACGCTGTATGACTAAATTCGGGCATTAGTGAAATCGTGGCCAGTGACATTCGTCAAATTCCTCTCCATGTATTGAACGATTACAGTACATGTAAAAAATGGTGTGAATTTGTTTCTGATAAAGATAAGTACAAAAACTCTACTATTGCTGATGGATTTCAAGACCCAAACTAGCTTAAAAATCTTAAAATATTGTTTGAATCAATAGCTAGTTGTTCTCTAAAATTCATTCATCGATCGTCTAGTCAGGCAAATGAAATCATTAATGCTTCTAAAGCTGCAAATTGCCCTAAAGCCCAATGTTATTTTTTAGGTAAAGCTGCAGATTTAAGAATGGCTGCAACTGTGAGTAGAAAAAATTTTGGCTAGAAATATGTTTTTCATGTCACAAGTACTCTGAATCTGTTACCAAGAGCATCACACACAAAGAAACACTTTGATATACTAAGAAAGCAAGCTGATAAAGGGTATCATAAAATAAAGTCTCAGGATTTTGAACTGCCAAGAAATATTTTGAAAGCAAATAAAAAAAATTTAAGTACTAAACAAGGAACTGAATCAAGCACATATAAGTCTAACGTCAGTCTTTCCAAAAATGATTTTCTAGTTAGCGATGAGCATCCAACGAAGGACACTCTAATAGACAATTTTAAGAGTACAGTCCACACACCGTTTTTTGTTTTTTTTTTTATTTGGAGACAACTGGTCTGTATGAAACCAGTAAGATAGTGCAAATCGCCATTCATTTCGAGGATACGTCGTTTGAAATCTACATTAAACCTATAAAACCTGTTCCTCCCCAAGTCTTAGATGTTAATGAATTCATTTTTTATAACTGTGTTCTATGCCAGCTTAATGTACCTGTTATTTCATTTATGCCAGAGAGAGTCCTAACATTTTTTAAAATTTGTCTATCATCCATTGGCAAACGCATAACATTTGTGGCTCACGATGCAACAATTGATAGCTTGTGATTTTTAAAATTATTTCAGAAACACGGATTCGTTCCTGATTTAAGTCCATTAATTTTTGGCTTTGTTGATACCTTACCTGTGTATAAAAAAATTAGAAATTTTAATACAGGAAGCAAGTGAAACAAGACAAGTGAGTTTAGCTTGTTCAAACAGCTGGGATTAGTGTGGACAGTGCTCACGATGCAGTGTCAGATGCATTTATTTTGCAGAAACTAATCACTCATGATAATATATCTCATTATCAGTTATTACCAGAATTTGCACCTTTTAATAAGTGTTTCATAAAAGTTCAAAAAAATAAAGCATTTGCAATGACAAAAAAGAATTTAGTCTTTACTTTGCAAGGTATTGCAAAATTAGAATGATCCAACGGTTAGTCAATAAGGCAATAAGTTTCGATTTCTTTGTAGATGTTTTTGTACAAAAAGGAGCACTTAGATTAGAATTCTTATTTTTAGAGGTTGTCGATGGAAAAGAACAAATTATTTATGATAAGCCTAAGATGATGTGTTCAAAGTATTAAAGGCGCATGATTTATTCTACTTTTGCAATTTAATACCGTTTATTCAATACACTATATGTATGTTTACGTAGCTGGGGTTTGACAGTTGACAATTAAAATAATATGGATTTAAGAAAGTAATGTATGGTTTTGGATGATTGTAAATAAAAATTACCCGAAACGTTATTATCTACTTATTGACACCTTCAAATTTCCAAGCATACCGACACACAACGTGCCAATACCATGTGCAGTACACCAACGCAGTGTTACCATACCTACATCAATGATAACAATCAGCAAGCAAGTTACTATTATTACCCTGCATAAGCCTTCTGATTGTAGGAAAACTGTAAACGTGATTTTTCTCAAACTTGGCATGGACGTTGATACAGTATCTATCAACATCATATCTGTTGTTTATACATTTCTCATTGCTACATCATGAGTTAAAATTATTCATGTGATAAGTCTCTGTGCATTCCCAATAATAGCGCATGTTAAAGACGACGAAAAAGGGAAAGTTTATGCATTTTTTTTTAAAAACTGTAAACGCAATTTTGTTCAAATTTGGTGACTAAATCCATTGAGTGTTTATCAAATAAGTATATTTTTTTTAAAACATTTGTCATAGTTAAGTGATTTGCACCCCAACTTCCTTAACCAGGCAGATGCTCTTACCCATTAGGCTACCGAGGAATTGCGTGTTCACGACACTGTAAGTTCACATAAATTTCATTCTCGCAGGAGAGCTATTTTTCACCAAAAGCTCGATTGATATTTTTCCGTGAAATGACTCTAATGCTTGTCAAAGAATTCAATATAAGTAAAAAAATCTAACAGGTATACAATCAAACGATCGATATACATTATATTACACACGCAACTCATCTAGGTGGAAGAATGTTAGTTCCTCTAACCAATAAAGGCCCGTAATTACTTTAATGACAAATACCAACGATTAAAATTTATTTATATGAATTTAAAATCTTTCAATAATAAACAGAAAAATTGTTAAAATGAAAAAAATCTTACCCAAATGTGATTTGAACACGCAGCCTCCTTATAACCAGACAGATGCTCATAAGCATTCAAGCTACCGAAGAAGAGCGTGTTCACGACAGTGTAGGTTCACTTGCAGTAAAGCTATTTTATACCAGAAGCTTCATTGATATTTTTACGTAAAATGACTCAAATGAGTGAATAGCAGCTCTTCTGAGAAATTAAAATTAATCTGAACTTACAGTGTTGTAAACACACAGTTCCTAGGTAGCTCAAACGGTAAGAGCATATGTCCGGCTAACAGCAGGCTATTTGTTCGAATCACACTCAGGAAATATTATTTATATCCTCGCAATCCATTTTTGTGTAATATAACAATTTTTAATTTATATTAAAAGAATTTATTAGTTGATATTTATTATTAATATAAGCATGGACCTTCAGTGTTAAGAGAAGCCAAAATGCTTTCACTTAGATGAGTCGCATGTGTGAAATAATGTATATCAATCGTTTGCTTGTATACCTGTTAGATTCTATCACATATATTGAATTCTTTGACAAGCATTAGAGTCATTTCACGTAAAAATACAAATCGAGCTTCAGGTGAAAAACAGATCCTCTCCGATAATGAAATTAATCTAAACTTACAGTGTCGTGTACACCCAGCTCTTTGGTATCTTAAATCGTAGGAGCGTCTGTTCTATTTTTTTCACCAAGTGTGTACCAGTAATGCATTTGTGCACGAGGTAGGAAGAAGAATTTGGTGGACACAAATATAAAATCCTTTTTTCTACCTCGGGAACATTTGCAACCCTGGTGCACCCTCCATAGGAGAAATATGATTTGCCACTAATGTGTATCTGACTAGGGGGTCCTAACGGTCTTGAGGGCGTCGCCTTGCAAGCGCTTTTGGGCCCAGATATCACCCTGGAGAGATGCACATTTGTGACGAAAACTACTATTTCCTACCACGAACAGTTTGTCAACCCTAGAACACCCTCAGTATGAAAAATAGGACTCCCCACTTATGTGCATCGCACCTGGGGCCTTCTATCAATTCCTTAAGCGTTACTTTGCAAGCGTCCTCGGACCTAGGGACCACCTTGGTAAGATGCACATTTGTGACAAAAAATACAATTTTTAAGTCAATAATACTCAAATTTTATGATATAATATATATATAGTACTTTAATAAAACTTGCATACAAAAAGAAACAACTGTAAAATACACTGGAATAAAAAATAATTCTAAATATTAATTACAAATAATTTGTCCACTTGCAACTACATATCGAAACTATATATTTTCCGATTGTGCATATTCTAAGTTTAATTCATACTTATATCAAACAAAATTTAAATCCAAAATATTATTGTCTTTAATCACGGATAAGAATTGAGTAAAAGTGATATTTTTATATTACCTTATTTTTTTGAGTCGTATAATATTAACAAATGTCGACCTTGTAATATATTATGTAAATGTAGTGCGGAATCAAAGGTTACAAGATATTCGAATTTTATACATGTAATAATCAGGTTATATTTTAGTGTCTTTTTTTATTTGCATTAATTGATGAATTATAAAGGGCTTTTATAGACCCTGTAAAGATAAACTGTGTATTCGGAAGTATGCACAAGCATATTTTTTTGTATAAACATACTTAAATATAAACATAAAGGTTGCTGCTACGTCAAAAGAATTTTAAATTAATAATGATGAAAATATCTGTCTATTTTTGTGAACTACATTATTTCTAGTGAATACACAGCTATTACAGTCAAAAATTTTTGTAACATGTCTAAAGGCGCAATAGTAATTCAGTATATGGTAAGTTTACTTGTTGGTGCTAGAACATTTATCCAAATCTATGTTTTTTATAATGTTTGTTTCTATATTGAAAGAAATATAGTATACTTGTCACTGTTCATGCTTTTCATTGTACCTACACAGAGAAATGTTTTCCTTTGAAAAGTGAGGTATGATGTACGGCCACCTACGGGTAGCATGACGTACCTTACTTTTTTAACGAAAACATTTCTCCGTGTATGTATACATCCCTATACGTGCATGCGTCGGTGCATGCCTCTGTGCGCTGCAACGCTATAGTCTGTCTCTGTGGAGAGAATAATGAGTGCAGACCTTGTATTGCTTTATACTAAATAAACTTTGCTCTACAAGGTCTTGCCTCTAACTTTCTACACCCCTCACTTTTCTCGTGACTAACAACAGGATACAGGCACCGTCACGTGTTCAACTACGCGACGTGGTGTAGGAGCCAGAAGCTTCTCTTTTTCAATCAAGTGTGCTGTGTGAGTTTTACAAGTTTCAAATATTGAAATTGCTGACAGCTATGCGCTGCCCACTGGCGGTGATCCAATTTCTGCTAAGATAGGCCGTGAGGATGGGAATGGCAACCAGCGCACAGTGGGGCAAAAAGCACTTTTTTGGTTCAAAAGTTTCTAGAGACCATAATTCTCAACCGATTTGGATAACTTTTTTTATATTTTCTGGGTAAGAGGATTTGCAAGATTTTTGTGGATGTCGAATTTTGATTTTTTTCTTAACGTTAACTGTACCTGACCTCAAAAGTCAAAAATTATCCGTACCTGTTAAATGGAACACTTTTTAAATAAAAAAGTCAGCGTTACGCAATAAAATTTAGCTAACATATTTTTGAACATATATTTAAAGTTTCTTAATGACGGTTTCAATATAATAATCGATAGAATCAAGATGGCAAATCCAATATGGCAGACCAAAATATAATAAAATGCCCGAATCTCGATAAAAAATTATACTCGGGGGTTTGTGGGGTCGCTGATGACGAATTTATGATTAAAATCTGCAAATTCAAGATGGCGGATCTAATATGGCAGACCAAAATCTGATAAACAGCATAGATTCTTAAAAAAACGTTTGACTCGGGGGTTTGTGGGGTCAATGATTATAAATCTATGATCTAAATCTGCAAATAAAAGATGGTGGATTCAATTTGTTGGACTAGAAACATAATATCATTAGGCTTGTATCAGTGTTAGTAAAAATAAGTGTGCGGTAATACAAATTAACAGATCCTGCAATTTTTATACGTTATTATTTATGTACAGATAATCTATTGGATACTTATTTGCAATGTATTTATTCAAGACTACTTATGTTATTTAAAAAATAGAAGTTGGACCCAATAAAGAATGAAACGTAATTAAATAGCTGTTGTTTTAAAAGTATTTTTATCAAAATGATTGAACTACAATTTTTAATGCTTTTATTAGAGATAATTGTATAGCAAGTTATAAGTTGCAGTAAATATATCATGGAAAAGTGTAAGCGAACTGATCAATTACTGTCATATGTAAACAAAACACTACTTTTATTCTTTTTTAATAGTTCTGCAGCATCAACGTCTACTTCATGCTTATTATTACTCGCTTCATTTCTAATACTACAAATATAAGGTTCTGAAGAAATCAAAAATTTATTTAACAAGTCTGTGTCTGTCTCTACTCTTCTACGTTTTCTAGTATTGAATTTTCTAAAATATTTCACATCCTTATCTCGTGCCTCTTGCGTTTGTTCCGTGAAGTGTCCAATCGGAACAAATTTGTGATGTTGTACTATTTGAGCTCCATGGAAAAGAGTTTTATGAACAGAAGCCAGCATGTAGTATCAGTCATAATGCTTCAAATAAAAAACTGCGGTAATTGTTGTATATTTTTGGAGTTTTTGAATGTCAATTTGCAAGCCACAAGTAATGACCTGGAATAATAAGATAGAGTTTTTCAAATAGTAAGTACAAATAAATTTCCGATGCACCTACTGAAATCCTAAATCCAGTACTATGGTTTGAATTTAATCTTCTGCGTATACACTTGTGATTATTGCAACCTTTAGAAACACAAATATAAGCAACTTGACATCGATTATTTGACTAATGCAAATATAAGTGGGAAGTTATCCATATCATGTTATAACGATTAAGTTGTTTTATTTTTTGATAACAAATAGATTAGCGAGCAATAATAGAAAGTGGTACAATGCTTATGCACTAAGATATCCGGACATTAAAAAGTCTGTGTTGATAATCACTAATTATAAAACATCAATTTATTTAATTACGAAACTGATGCAATTATTGATTTGTTTTAATCATTTTGCAGAAATAGATGTGTATTTAGAATTTTTATTTTATGTTTATTAATATTTTTTTCAACTTAAATAAATTTTCTGTCTATAGATGCGTTTAGTTGTCTCGATAAATATAATTTTGGAGTGGAAAAATCGATTGCTTTTTACTGTATTGAAGAAAAATTAAAAATTGATGAAGATGGAACGGTTTAACGTCGAGCCCCACAAATAAAAGTGACATCTCACTCATGTCTTTCGATTATTCGTTCAAAATCAACTTTACATTAGTCTTAAACAGTTCCATAGCAAATACAAAGGCTTTTGTCGGGTGACAATCAATATTTTATCATAAGAAATTGTAACTCACATACATAACTGTATATTAGAACTTTTAACGGTGATATTATTTCGAATAAAACTAAAAGATTGTAGCAATACTTTTATTTTTATAAAAAGTGGTCAATAAACCAATGAATGCACACATATTTTAAAAAAGTTGAAGAAAAAAGCATTAAGTAGCTAATAAATCACATGTGATACTATTACCAAAAAATTGTAGCTCAATTATTTTGATAAAACTACTTTTAATACTACAGCTATTTAATTACGTTTTATTCTTTATTAAGTTTGACTTTTTTTTTCTAAGTAACGTCACCAATCTTAAATAAATACTTTGCAAATAAGTCTTTAATACATCATCTGTTCATGAATAATAAAGTATGAAAATTACAGTATCTATTAATTTTATTACCGCACACATATTTTTACCTAAAACTGCTACAAGCCTAATGATATTATGATTCTAGTCCACCAAATTGGATCCACTATCTTGAATTTTCAGATTTGGATCATAATTTTGTAATCAGCAATTCCAAAAACCCTCAAGTCAAACGTTTTTTGGGAATCTGAGCCGTTTATCAGATTTTGGTCTGCCATATTGGATTTGCCATTTTGAATTTTCAGATTAAAATCATAAATTCGTAATCAGCGACGTTAAAAACACCCAAGTCAATCGTTTTTGGAGGATCTGTGCCGTTTATTAGATATTGGTCCGCCATATTGAATCCGCTATCCTAAATTTGCAGATTCAGATGATAAATTCGTCATCAGCGACCCCAAAAACCCCCGAATATAATTTTTTATCGAGATTCGGGCATTTTATTATATTTTGGTCCGCCAGAATGGATTCGCCATCTTGATTCTATCGATTAATATATTGAAACCGTCATTAAGAACCTTTGAATATATGTTTAAAAATATTTTTGTTGAATTTTATTGCGTAACGTTGACTTTTCTATTTAAAAAGTGTTTTATTTAAGAGGTACGGATAATTTTTGACTTTTGAGGTTAGGCACAGTTAACGTTAAGAAAAAAATCGAAATTCAGTTTCCACAGAAATCTGGAAAATC
>JAPYYV010000487.1:33435-44816 GCA_030522625.1 Copidosoma aretas
CATCCAAATCGGTTGAAAATTGTGGTCTCTAGAAACTTTTGAGCCAAAAAAGTGCTTTTTGCCCAACTGTTCAGCGCCCTGCATGTTCTGAATTATCTGCTGGTTCACACACTCAAGTCAATCAAGGTCAGCCACCTCTCTCTTTTTCTGGTGCCAGTGACACGGATATCAACTCTCCAGATACTTTGTCGAAGCAGCAGCGCGAATTAGACAAGAAACAACAAGATGAACAGCCCAAAGTTATTCGTGCCACCGAATGCAGGCTTTTAGAAACACTCTTAACTTAGTGCTCTCTGATCTTCATTCAAATAAATGTTTGGAAATGTTTTCGGCCGTCCGAATTAGTCAAGTGGTGTATGTTGTAAGCACGTGTGCGTCTGCGTGATTTTGGGGCCAACCGGCTTATTTTTCACTGGCAGTCCACGTGTGTTTTTATTTCCAGTTATCGGGTAGAGGTTATTGGCAGGTGACGAATTGCTGCTTACACTTCTCACCACCGTGGACGGGATACGGAAGGGTAGGGAGGCCATTGCAAGGACATACATAGTATCTTGCATGTGTTCTCTCAGGTGCGTGTCGTGCACGGGCTTTCAGGCTGGCTTGCAGTGCGGTCACTTGTGTGTCTGCATGTGTGCATATTTTCCGATGATGAGGCAAGGAAAACCAAGCCCAAGCTGGTTTTCAAGATGTGTCGACTCTGTTTAAACATAACTATGCGAAACCGAGCTTCTATGACGTTTCAGAGATAGAAAGTCAATCAAGTCAGCTTGAATCGACTCTGATTGACATGATTTAGGGACTGAATAAATCGATATCTGAATCTACTGCTGAAAATGAACGCTTGGCCCAAGCTGCCATAGACTCCTTCAAGTAAAACCATGCTCTGGCTGCTTAACTGATTGAGCAAATCAAAAGTAATCAGGACTGTTTTCTTAGGCTGTCTACATCCGTGGGGAGGAAACATGATGGTCTGGCGGAGTCACAGGTCCGTCAACAGCAGGCTTTTCTCAATCGGCTTGGCTTGAACTTACAGGAGTACCAAATACTCTAGGGTCCACACGACTTAAACTTACAACTGACTGGTCAGAATAATGTGGTAGACAAGAATAAAATTACTCATAAAACTACCAAGACAGACCTCCCGAATGTTTATGCGTATAATCAATCGAGTGACGGTGTAAAAAAAATTTTATTTGTGACGAGATTTTAAACTTAACTTGCAAAATTTCTTAAATATCTTGGACGGAGACCGTATTTGTGTTAATTTCTCTGGACGTGAAGAAGGAATTTAGCGCAAATATAAACTTACATTACAATCTAAGTTTGATCACTTTGTTGATTACTTCACTTCAGAACTTCTCTCGTTGGATCTTTTATGCGTCGTTGATTCCAATGTCAGATCGAATTTTCTAATTAATTCCTACGATTGACAAAATAATACATAAATTTGGAGTCTGTAACATCCTAATTGTCCTAATTGTTAGGATCAACAATATATATTACGGTAAAATTACTTACATCAAAGAACCGACCGAATTATAAACAGAACTCCGTAAAATTGAAAGATGTGAAGTTAATATGACTTCATCGCATATCTATCGCCAACTGAATAAATAAAAATATAATCGGAAAACCAAGTCTGCTTCAAACTTCTGGGACCGATTCAAAGATCTAGTCCGTACGTACGAGAGTTTCCACTCAACCGGGACGTTGGATGCTGATGAAAAACGGAACATGTTTTTTCAATCAATCATTTTTTCGGTTCCTCAAGCTCAATTCCTACACTTCCTGTATATAAGGCACACCAGAGTCAGGCTGACTTACGAACGTTTAAAGACATTCTTGCTTAAATAGCAAGCTATCCAGAATGCGAGAAGTGCTGCTCAAGACCAATCTTAAGTTTCGTCACACATCACTGACACATCATTTAGCATTGACTCCAAGGCTGAATCCGAGCTCAAGTGTAAAGGATGTCGCAAAAGGGGTCATATTAAGCCGGATCGCCTGACTCCCTAGGTTATCATCTGCATTATGTGCAACAAGCCCGGATACATTGCCGCTTAGTGCCATAAGCGTCTGTCTCGCACTGGGAGCAGAGTATCCGAGGAAGGAAAAGAAACCGAGTATCTATTTTCTGATTCTCGTAGAAACAAATCGAATGACATAAATAAATCAAATGATAAACATAGATCGAT
The DNA here is from genome assembly GCA_030522625.1 of Copidosoma aretas. Taxonomy (NCBI): domain Eukaryota; kingdom Metazoa; phylum Arthropoda; class Insecta; order Hymenoptera; family Encyrtidae; genus Copidosoma; species Copidosoma aretas. Next base: position 35,631 of record JAPYYV010000487.1, read on the forward strand.
AGACCGAAATAAAAACAATAAGCAAAATTCAAATAAATTGAATAAGAATTATAATCTTTAGAAGCGTAGATATAACGATGATAACAAGAAAAAAGAGCATAAGGAAAACAAGAAAGGCAGTAATAAATCTTCCATTGACGATAAGAAAAATTTCGGTGAAAACAATTTAAATATTGTATCCACACTTTCTGTTTTCCGATATGATTTTTTGAAAAACTCTGATATCGTGTCAGACGATAAGTCGATTATAGGATTTACCGCGGACTCTGGAGCTGCTGAACATTTATCTAATTCCACAAGTTACTTCAAACGTTTTGATTCGATAATCCTCAGATTTATTCAGTGCGATAATAATGAATCCTGAGCAGTTTTAACACGAAGGGAGATGGTAAAATGTTTGGGCTGAATCACAATCATTTAATTAATTGAAGCAAGGTACTGAGCTCTAAAAATTTGTCCGGAATTTCCTTTCCCTCTGTAAATTTATTGTTTAGGGCTTCATCGTATATCTTAACAACCAGCAGAGTAACATCTACGATTCTATACCTAACGATTTTTTTATCTCATGAATTTATCAAAGACCGTAGTGGTTGATAGATATTGATCTGAACATCAACGCCACGCTGGCTCTCCAAATGAACAGGTTTTGTCGTATTTAATCGATAATACACATAAAAGCAGACCAAAATACATTACTCGAAGCACTGCTACATATAATAATCAAAATAAATCTTCTTTCAATCAGTTGCCCAGATCATTCGTAAACAACCCGTTAAAGAGTTCACACGATCGAAATTATGAATTGCATTCCGAATTGGCTTACAACAGCAAAGCTCAAAACCCGAATACAACAAACCAAAACTTTGAGCGAGCTGTATGTGACAGGAAAATTAATGAATTATGTTATGATTCGACTTTAAAATCGACAGACGAAGATACCTTACCGACTAAAAACTTAGACAGAGTTACTAATAAGGGATGCTCACTTCTCTGGCATACTTATTTTGGCCATGCATCCATGCCCTATCTTAAAGCCTTAGAAAAAAGATTCCCAAATAATCAGCAGCTGAAGAAAGCAGTGTTCAACAAATCAATTGCAGATTGTCAAATATGTAAAATTTTAAAAATTACTAGGTTACCTTTTGAATCAATCAGGACACGTACTTTACAGCCCCTCAAGATCATACACTAAGATACCATGGGACCGATCAGTCTTTCTTCCTATCCCAAAAGATACCAATGCATATCCGTATTCAGAGACAATTTTTCTAAAGTAGCTATGGCATACTTGATAATAGCCAAAAGCGACACTGCAAAGTGTCCTAAATCGTTCGTCAAGTCCTGCCGAAACATACTAGGATAGGAAGCTAAAGTATGTTACCTGCATGTCGATCAAGGAACCGTGTTTACTGGTTTACATACTCAAAAAATACTACACAGTTTGGACGCTAAGCTGCAGTTGGCATGTCCTTAGACACCTAAGTATAATAGTGGATTTCAGCTCTTTACCAGATCAATCAAAGAAATGACCAGATCTCTGATCTTTGATTCAGATCTGCCCGAGAACATGTGGGATCTGGCACTTAATGCGGCCGTTTATGCATACAATCAGACACTTCACCCCTGACCCCTACCTGCTTTGATCCACTTTACCAAAAGAATATGATAATCTATAATAAATTTTCCATCAATCTGTGCTAAACCATTCACTAGGATCCACAGATCTTGATACACAAGATTTTTGACCGGCGCAAAGATAGCCCCGCAGAACCACACGAAAAAATACCTCTTGGATTACTTACACCGATCATATCGTGATCGGTCGCCGATACCGTAATTTGTTATGTATATCGAAAATAGCTTCTTTGAACCACACTGTCAAGTTTCTGTTAGTTCGCGGAGTTGATACATTCAAGACTTCACGCCTACCTTCAACATCGTTTTTTTTATGATGTTAGCCACTTCGTTCTGGATCCTGTTTTGCACGGCAGCGTGGTCATATACTTCTGCCCTACATTCTTCTTCTCCTCCACCCTATATCCCTCCTTTTACATGTCCTTCGCTTATTTCCAACTTCTTATCATCATCATCCTTCTTCTCCTCCTCCTTCTGCTCGTCAACAATACCTTCCTCACTTACCACTGGTAATGGTGCAGCACTGGAACAAGCTATAATGGAAGGGTAGCAAAAATCGTTGTTTAAATGATCTTCTATTTATGCAGATTTTCGATTTTTAAGCGTTTATACATACTTAGTTACAACTTCCACGATTATTTAGCTCGTTTTATAAAAAAAAAAATTACGATTTATTAGTATGAGTAAAACTCTCCCAAACTCGCGACAATAAATCTTTTAATTCGCATATGCTTCACTCGGTATATAATATAGACTCCTTGTCCTCGGCTATATTATAAAGGCCCTAGATTCGTGGGTTTGCCTACATCTTGAATCCTCATAACATGATTATTCAAAAACTGACAGAGAGTTTCCCAATTTTCACCCACTTAATATCTTTTAGGGAAAAAACAATAATAATATAAATATTAAATACAATCTAATTTTTTGGCCTTCGCTATCCAAATTTCAAATATGATGTTAATACGTTATCTGGTAATGCAGATCCATTTTGTATCCTGCAAAAAATGACATATATATAATTTTAAAATTTTTCGAAAAATCGAGATTGTTCTTTTTAAAATAAATTCACAGATTTTAAGCGAATATTACAAAAAATAACGAAAAAATACCCCCGCCTGGAGTTGAACCAGGAACCCTTCATTCTCTAGACAGAGTGCGTTAGCCAGTTAGGCTACCGAGGCCTCCGGTATCTCTTTGTTGCTTTGTCATAGCGAAAGCCCATAAAGTAAATTGTACTTAATAAACTACCCTGCTATCGATAAAATCATTTGGCATCCAAATTAAGTACATGACGTTAAGGCACACGTCTATGACAAAGCAACGAAGAGATACCGGAGACCTCGGTGGCGTAACTGGCTACGTTGTACTCCACTTTTGTTGTTAAGGTACGCAGGTAAAGAAATTATGTAGTGAATCTACGCGTTCTGAGATACTTTTTTTACTTTCGTGGGTTGGTTTCTCTAGAGCAGAGGGGACTTGTCAAAACATGCCTAATATCGCTCCATTTGGAAGAGGGTAGTGCGGGGCAAAATTTGACGATAAGGGTGAGTTTGTCGATCTTTTTTCTCGTCGTCAGGCTCCGTTACATTGATGATCTCTGCATCTGTATCTGCATCAGGACCATGCATCACCGGAGCCGGAGGAGGGGGCATATTTCCATGTACTTCTTTTTTTTCCTCCATCTTCCTTTTTTCCGTCTCCTACACTACTACGCTGATCTAACTTTGTTCCTCTTCTTCGTCTCCGCTCGCCTCGTTCTTCTCTTCCTCCTCTTCGTCACCCATACTCTCATTGTTTTCTCTTGTGCACTCTCCCTTTTCTACTTCGCTGTTGACTCTTTTCTCTCCTTTTTTTATGCCACCCTTCTCCACCTCAATCCCGCCATCAATTTGATTTTGAGGTTGTTGTTGAATATGGCGGAGTATCCTAGCAATTTTTTTATCATCACTGTCACTCTTCAGTAATAATTCTCCTGCAAGAGAATATTTAAACCGAAAAATTTGTTCAAGTAGTAGTGGTTTTTAAATGCAAATATTTACTGGAGATGAAAAAAATTAGGACAAGCAAAAGTATAGAAAGACCACTTTTTAACACAATCAGTATATTGTGTCTCTATAAATATGCAGTACTGAGTGATACAATTATTACATGCAAAAATAAACAAAAAGATTGAATCTGTATTTCATTGCGTTGTTAACGCAAGAATTCATGAGTAATACAAAAACTTTGGACCATCACGCGGTATAAGAAGAAGGTAACATTTTTTTGTTATACTTCACGTTTATCCGTTTAAACCTGGTGCATGAATCCCCTTAAATTGTACAAACTGTTTGCGCCAAAATTATAGAGTTGATCACCCACCAGAATATTTATTTTTCTTGTGTTAGAAAAATTCCGTCGTAGAAAAATTGCAAAATTCTCGGGATAGAACACTAGGCTTACAATTTTCTAAACTAAAACACTAACACATTCTCACAGATACTGTGCATACGTGCTCGCCAATTCGCATCGTAAGACGTATACAGTAACACTTGCGAGATCCGTTAGGCCTCCGAAACTCTCAAAACTGTATCGCAAAGCTCGGTATTCTCGTTCCTCTTTACTACGAGAAAGTCCTCTCTCGCCGTGACACGCATGATGACTGATGATTCATTCGTACGAGTTACCCGTAAAGTGGAGTATTTTGTTTGTAATAACCGAGTATACTTTACACGCCGCACTGCAGCAGTCCTACTCTTCGAAGAAAATTGTCCGTCTCTCTCCCACCCCTAAATATTTTACAGCAACTCAAGATATTTGTCAAATACAGATAGGGTATGTACCATTTGATGATGCAAGCTCTGACCAGAATTGTAAGGAGATCAGTTTTCACCTCAACGACAATTGTGGTCGTAAAAATATTACAAGCAAGTGTGGTACACGGGTGGAAAACATACACTCTCGATCTCACATGGCACTTTTTCGTCGAGGAATATAACTACTTAAGTGGTGGTACTCTTAAAAAAAAACAATCTTGTGAAAGGCGTTGGAAAAAAAAATAGTCATCAAAATCGAGTCAGGGACTAGAGATAATCTTGCAGGCGGGGAAGTAAAAAACTACGCTCCTTCTCCAATGAAAATTCTAAAAACACCACATTATTCGGCTAACCACAGTCCGTAACCAGCTATTTTCAAACTTAAAATCCGCTCTTTTTCTGTAACTTTCAATTAAATTTCTGAATTCAAAATTTTTTCGCACTCACCCGCAGTGCGCATTCTGTATTCAAGTTATCCGAAGCAGGCTATTTGCAAATTTTCTAAATCCTCGCCCATTTATTTACCTGTTGAGTGCTGTGAGTAGAATCATTCTTTTTTTTAAATTTATAAATCTGTACAATTATTTACAGACCGCTATTGGCAATTTCCCCGTTTCACAATTTTTAATTTAAGTATTTATTTTCTGACCAATCATCGAGCTATTTAAAGAGCCTAAGGCTGTCGAAGTCACACGTGATGTAACGTCCGCATATCTTCTTGCCCTGCACAAGAATGCCCGAGCGCCAGCTGTGTGAGATATATATTAGACTCGTGTATGCTATGTATCTACTATTACTACTTAAACAGAGAGAAAAGATGTGACTTCTTACAATAACGAAGGGTTTCGATTGCGTGCTGCGATACGTTCTTATTCTAAGAATAGCGCTTGAATACTTTTCCACAAACACTTAATACTTCCACTGCCATATTGATTCCGCCGTTTTGAATTTTAAAATTATGGCAAAATATTAGTCTTCAGACCATTTATGCAATTTTAGAAATTTTTTTTTCTGGTGTCACATTGAATCCGCTATTTTGAATTTTGACAATATAACAGAAAATTCGTAATAAGCGAGAACTCAAACTATTTCGCGTGCAGAAAAAATGGTGATACTGAGAATAATGTTACTCTTCTGAATACTGGTTACATCAAGATGACTGCTCTTTATGGTTTCTAGCTGATATACTGATTCCGCTATTCTTAATTATGAAATGCACCATACAGAATTCAAAAGTAGAGACAATAAGCTACAATTTAAGCCGAGGAATGTTTCGATAAACCTTAAATAAATTTTGGAGAACAGTGGTCTCCAAGTGGCGAATAATTCCCCATATACTTATGTAGATTTTTTTAACACACTTATGCGTAAAAACATAGATATCCAAAGCGATCTCATTTAAATTCCATAACAATACAAAAAAATATTACCAATACAATAAATTGTTTCTCTGATTTATGAAGAAATTATTTATTACTAATTAAAAATAGGTAAGGACTCTTTTGTCATTCAAGATTAATATTGATATGTTTGTATAGGTATATAATATTTACGCATCTATTATTATTACAGAAACAGTTCTTACCCTTTTTTTTGGTTATTTTAAAATATTTTTGAATTAATTATGGATATAAGTTTAGAGTAAGATGTCATCGTAAATTTCTTGCTTAATATTCGTAAATGTAAATTATTATTTTTTTTTTTTTCATTTTTGTTATAGATTTTTACCCTTTAATATTATTACCCTTTAATTTTATTACTTTTGTCATTTTCAATAGATATTAATACGTAATTGATCAAGCACACTACAACATTTAAGAATTTCTATTTACATTGGCAGAATATTATAATTTCTCACGTTATCAGTTGAGTTTTGATGTATCATGTTTTCTGTCGAGAGATCATTTTTCAGCCTATTTTATAACCTCCGATCATGATTAAGATCATTTTTATATACAATTAAAACAAATAATTTTCCACATGACCATTGATTTTTGTGCATATGCCCTTTTTAGTATACTCTGTCTTACTCTAATATCACGCATAATTGTTATTTCGTTAATAAGAAGACTATCTTGGATAAACCTGATTATTTTAAAACTTACTGATTATCGATCGATCAGCAGCATGTGCTGCGACACATCACTCACTATATTTAAGAACTTCGTATTAATATTGCAAAAACCATGACAGCCCTATCATGGGCTCTTACAATAGCTGCTTTGAACGGCACCTTATATTTTTTACATCATGCGATACAGCACTTTCAATCTCGACTCAGCCAGTAACATGGAAACGTTTTTTGAGCTTCCCTAATTTCTTTTGATAGCATTTAGGAGATTTTGCGATCAGTGTTAATCTCGTACATTTGCTTCTTTTGAGTAGTATAAACTGTTGTAGGCTGCTAAGCTCACTTTTGACCCTTCTCAAAAAGGAAGTATAACCAAGGTTTTTTTTCCTATAGCTATTTGGTATACTATTATACTCTTGTTATTCCTAAATAATATGTCATCTATTAGAACTCGAGCGATAGGTTATATAAACACGAATAATACTAGGGATAAAGTGTATTTATTACTTGTGAAAAATGTAGTAAGAATTTTAAAAGATCAGACGGTTCAAGAAGGCATATGGAATGCTAAAATGTAAGACCAATAGAATTAATCATTGTTTAGTTCGTTAAATTTCTTTCACTGTTCATTATTTTCAACTTTTGTGGAGATTTCGAAGAACTAACGATACTGCTAAATTTTTCAATACTATATAATTAATATATTGGTACTAAGAGTGACTCATTTCTACCCTGCTTTCATTTTATTATACATTTGTTATTATAATTATAGTCCTAAGACATGTAGAAGTAAGTATTCTAAATAAAACCAAATTATAAAATCCCATCAACGAATATAATTAAGTTACATGAGTGAAAGGTGAGTAGGAGGTGAAGGGGAGCTGGGTTTGAGCTGGGGGAAGCTGAAGGGAACGTGAAGAAAAGGTGGGAGGGTAGCTGTGGGGAGCTTGGTGGGAGCTGAGGGGGAGCAGAGGGGGGCTGGGTCTTACTTTTTTTCATACAACTATATATTATAGGAAGATATATATATTGTCTATCAATAAGGTCGCATAATTTAACACTCCCTCCCGACTTAAAATGGCAAACATATATATTAAATAGAGTAATAAACTGCTAAAACAATCATTTTTGGTTTCATTGATTTGGATTTATTATTTTACTGCATGGCGATAAAAATTAACTAGGTCAGGCCATGAAACAGACTCTTTATTTCTTATCTAAAACAGAAATAATTTAATTATTTACTTGTTGGCACTACAACCGTTGTTTGTAATACGATTCGTAAATTTTTCGTGGAGCTCGATCAGTAGGGGTTTCAAAAAAATATTTGCCATTTGTGCTATTGCATTCAGACACCTGAGATTGACTCAACTAGGAGCAACGCATACCTTAACCTAATGTTAGCAAAATTCAGTCATAACCTAGAACACTACTGAGTTATGATCTCTTCAAAAACAAGCCGATCATAAAATTTGTTTCGAATGATTTTAGGACAGCTGTTCACTGCCGCTAATTATCTGCATACTTCACTTGAAGTCTTATATTTAGCCTGATACAGAAGTCTAGTGATACTAAAAAAAATAATAAACACCAATAACTTAACGATTATTATGTAAAAATCTTCACACTTTATTGATGTATAAATACGTAACAGCTGTCTCAGTACACTGTACCTTCCTCAGACGTAGAAAATTCAAACTGAGCGTATTCGGCTTTGCAAGTCATCGATATAATACAAACACATAAGTACCTTAACACTGTCAATAACAACATTTACAAACGCGTAGTTAGTACAACATACATATTCTGTTACCAGTTCAAATGTGGCGAATTATTTAGATGTAACTGACAATTGAGTCATCAGTCCGAATATTTCCAACTATTAATTTTAACAGCTTCTAGTGTGTCTAGTAACTTGCAATTAGTAGGTTAATGTAGAATTTTATATTCATGATTGAATTTATGATTGCATTCTAATAGATAAGACGTGTAGTGTAAATGTGTTGTTTTATCAATAATGGCTTTATAATGTTCATTGATACGTACATCAAAATTTCTACCTGTTTTTCCAACATATTCTTTTTCGCATGAGCGGCATTTTAAACAATATACGCCAGATTTTTTACCATTTTCGGTTTTACTTTGATCATTTTTAATCAATTATTGTAGGATATTTATCGTCTTCAATTCTATTTTTATGTTATGTGTCTACGAATATTTTTGCAATAATTTCTGAGTTTTCCAAAATACGAGGTCTGTTCAAAAAGTACCCGGGATCTTCGTTTTTTCAAAAAAATACTTATTTATTCGTCTACATCAATGTGGTCCCCTTCAAAGCAGCCCCCCCCCCCTCCCAGATATAATACACTTATGCCAGCGTTTTTTCCAATCTTCGAAGCACTCTTGAAATTCACTCTTTGGTATTTCCTTGAGCACTCTCAGCGATTCGGCCTCCGTCCTTTCATGGGTCTCTTCAACTTTGGAAACAGGTAAAAGTCTAACGGAGCCATATGTGTTGAATATGGAGGTTGGGGCATGACTACGGTATTGTTTTTGGCCAAAAAATTACGAACTAGCAACGACGACTAAGCGTGTGCGTTATCGTGGTGCAAAAGCCATGAATTGTTTTTCCATAAATCGGGGCGTTTTTTTCGGATTGCTTCACGCAAACGTCGCATAACT
>JAPYYV010000488.1:0-37193 GCA_030522625.1 Copidosoma aretas
AAAAATTAGAAAAATGATTCGTCACGTGAAATTACGGAGAAAACGATCGAATTTTTGAGGGGGGCGGAGGAGGGTATGGGAAGGGGGGGCTACAAACAAATGACGATCATACAAATCACGTAAAAATATAACAAATTTACCCGAGAATTTCGGGGTGCCTTAGGGGGGGGAGGGAGGGGGGTCCAAAATAATTTTGTCCTTATCACTATATATGTAGTAAGATATATGTATATACATATATCGTGCATTCTATGTCAACCGAGCCACCTAGATATCTCGAAAACGGGTATTTGTTTCTCCCCAAACTTTGCACCGATTATCTTTGATATTTGTACTTCCATTTCAAATTTTTTCGGAATTAGTTCTTTTTTTTCAAAATGGCGGATCAAAATGTGAATAAAAACCTGATTTTTTGAATTGTTGTCCATGTATACTGTTATTTGATTGAAAAAAGATAATAGACTAAAGATTATTATTCTATTCGATATTTTTAGGATTTCTGGTAATATACATTCGACCAATATGCTAAATTTCAAAACTGGCTAGTACATCTTAGGTTAAGCTACTTCCGCTATCGTTTCGACTGATACGTGCGAAAAAAATCTAAAAAATTATATACTCTTTTCTTTTTAGAAAATGATAAAAAATTAAAACAATATTAAAATATTTATTATGATCATTAAACATGTCCCTAATCCTATAATCAAATAAATAAAACAGTCTGACCATTTAAATTAAACTATCAATTGCAGTAGCTTATTAATTTAATAATGTACACAAATAATAACATGCAAATAACTTACACAATTTGTTGCTTTTTTTTCGTAATAACTTAATATGTTAATCATATCGAACTGATATTTATAAAGTTATTACAATATTTTTTAAACGTATAATTATATGTTTCGACTTGCATTTACGTTAAATGTTTCTTTTTGTATTTTTACCAATTTGTGAAGATTATGCGTCATTATAATTAATAAAGAAATACAGCAACGGCCATAGACTTTTTTAATATTGTTATTAAACTTTAGTAAGTGTATATTTTTTTTGTTTAATTTTGATCAGGCATCTAGTAATTATAACAACTACTTTCTTTTGAAGAGAGTAAGAAGATAATTTTTTTTCATTTCCAACTGGAGCGTTTCCTTAACGTAGTCCCGATTCTATATCACGTATCCATGAGAAAGAAAAACATCGTTATGAACTTGTTTTTTGTAATTACCATTTGTTCAGAAACAATGTCAGTTTAAAATTTTCTTTTAATCACTTTTTCTTTTCGACATTGATTTAAACTGCTTTAATCATAGACATAAGACATACATTTCGTTTAACCACCATTTTTCCTCTTGATACATAAGCTAACAATATTCTTTTTAACCATCATGGTCATCAAATAAAATGATAAAAGCGCTTAACCTATGATATGTATATCTTACGATGTGGTAGTTCTACTATTGTTTTGACCAATACGTGTAAAGAATTGAAATAATTTTATTTTTGTCCTATTTTAAAAACTAATTGAATATTTAAAGAGGATTTTGATGTACATTTTGATCATGACAAATTTGTTTAATTTAAAAATCCGATGAATGACACACATCTAACCATTCTTATTGAAATATCAAATTAAGTCGCTAATTCATGGAATAATGTACACAAATGATAACATTTAAATAATTAACACAATTTATTGCTTCTTTTCCATTATCTCTTAACCTTTTAATCACATTGTACTGACAACTAAACAGTTATTATAATATTTTCAGATGAATGATTATGTGTTATAATTTGCATATTCGTAAGATGTTTCAGTCTGTATTTTTACCAATACGTGTAAATTATGCGTTATCAATATCATTTAAGAGATACAGTGGTATCAATAGGCATTTAAAATATCTTTTCAATTATTAGTGAGATTACTGTTTTTTTGTTAAATTTGGATCATGCATCTAGTTATTCTAAGAGATTTTCTCTTATAGAAGAAGTGTACACGATAGTTATTTTCCTTATATTCCACTAGAGGGCCTTCTTAAAAGAGTTTTGATCAAATATTACGGAACCATAAACAATCGAAACAATGTTAGAAATTTTTTACTATTAGCAATTTTTTCCGAAAAAATGTTAGTTCAAAACTTTCTTGTAATTACTTTTGCTGTAGACATTCATTTTAATTTATCATAGATATTAGCCATGTTTTAAATGATCACCATTTTTACTTTCAATACATAAGCCAACAATGATCTTTTTGACCATCATAGTCAATAAAACATGCTAATAGCGATTAATCTCTCCATGTACATCATAGGATGAGGCACTCCTACTGTCGTTTTGACCGATGCAGGCCAAAAAATTTAAATATTGCTATTCTCTTTTCATTTTGAAAACAAATAAAATATTTACATGAGATTGATATAATTATTATAATTGCGAAAAAATTGTTTAATCTTATACAGCGTCCTTTTCGGATGGTTTTTCCGTGAATGGGTGAGTACAGTCAACAGAACAAATTTACCGCGGACTACCCCAAATCGAGACCTAAAACACAGCCATAGAATTTGACTGTATGTTGGAGGGAGGGCACGTGTCCCAGCACAAAAGTAATATATAGGTGTCATCTGATTATAATATTATTATTCTAATCTTTAATTCTTATTCGCTTGTCTTTCACTCATCACAGACATACGACTGTAATCTATAATGAAAGATCTCTTTATTGATTTTCGAGGTTACTAAAATATAACTCTCCCTCGTACTTACATGCCCGAGTGCAATCGTAATTCTTTTCTTTGTTCATTCATTGATAATAGAAATAAGAATAGTATAAAATAATGAATAATACAGTCCTGCGTGTTATCTGAAATGGGTGAGATTTTTTCTAAATGAGCGTTCGATGACTTTCTTATAATAGAAATATATCAACCTTTATTTATATTTTATCACTGATCTAGTACAAACTTGAATATGCTTATGCATCTTAATAAAACAATATTTTTATATAGTTCACAATGAAACCAAGTATAATCGAAAAAGAAAATTCATGTATATCTACTGAGCAGGATTTTACAATAAATCGCGTATCAGCCGATATCCTCACTTCCCTATATTACCGATCGCCAAACTCTACCAACAGTGATTCTACCTTATTGACTCTCACAAGTTACTTTCTACAACGAGTATTTATGATCCCTTTTTATCTATCAGTAATTTTGGGTTCTACCATTGATCAAAAATCGCGTAATAAACATATATAGGTTAGTGATCTACGTGCGAACGCTCCTTAAGAACAGGTGGTGTCTAGGGTCTCTAGGGTGTCCAGAATATCCGGAAATATCCTAGAGTCCTTCGCCTAAAACATGTTATCTTTGTTCCGCCAGAGGGTCAAGGATACCTGGGGGGCACAGAAGCCGAACTTCCCAGGTAGTACCGGTTAACGAACATGCTCACGTTTTTTCTCGGGGATCCGCTGGGCACACTCTTGTCTCGGTTACTCTCGTCTCGATCAGGTAGGACACCTCTTCCTTCTCTCTCGCGCTAAACTTGACGGTTGACTGCTTTGCGTCGTACTGGTTGGACTCCGGAAAATTTCCGGGTGCCAGGTCGCAAAGATAAAAGAAATCTCGTAGTGCACGGATACTCGTCACAACGAATAGAAGACTCGATATCTTCGCTATAAGCGGATGCGAGCTTTAGCAGGTACACTCGAATCTCCGCAACAAGTGGGTGTAAGCTTCCGAAGGCAGACTAATTGTTTAGGTGCCGCGGCTTGCCTTTACGCCTGCGCTCTATACTTTCTCTTTTGGGCTGCTTGTTTCTCCTGCCTTTGTGCTCTAGCGGTTGTGTGGTGTAAATTATGCGCGGGCGCGGCCTATCTATTCAAAGTTAAATAGTTGACTTATTTTAAGATGATCAAAGAGTAAAATGCAGTATGTACCGCTGCACTTGTAATCAAATAAATTACAAAGATCTGATCATTTTAATTAAACTTGCAACTGCAGTAACTAAATAGTAGAATAATTAACACAAATGATACTATGCAAATGACTTACACAATTTGCTAGTATTTTTTCAAGATAACTTTATATTCTAATCATATCGACAGAATTATAAAATTATTGAAACATTTTATAAACCAATTATACTGTATTATAATTTGCATATTTGTAAGATGTTTCTGACTGTATTTCCAACAAATCAAAAAAATTATGCGTTATCAATATTAATAAATACAGTAATAGCAATAAGCATTTCTAATATCTCCATTGAATTTCAGTGAGTTTATAGTTTTTTTGTTACATTTGTATCTAGCATCTAGAAATTATAAGGATTATATTCTTTTAACAAAAATAAAATCAATGATATTCTTTTTTTTTATATTTATTTAAAGGGTTTTCTTTACGGAGTTCTGATTTCATATTTAGGATTCATAAAAAATAAAAACATTGTAAATAATTTTTTTTTGTAATAAAGATTTGTTCAGAAACAATGTTAATTTAAAATTTTCTTGTATTCATATTTGCTTTTGACATTATAAGGCGTCTAAACACTAAAATAATAACAAGACGGTGACAAATTAAAGTTAATAGCCCAGACTTAGGTAAACAAAGAGAATTTGGCTACGCGTGTCGCATACGAAAGATGAGTAAGCTCTGGAAGATCACGGGAAGCATTTAAGGTTGGAGAAGAGCACACGTGAAAATTAGGGACGACAAAGCGTACGAGAGAAAGGACACGATGAACGCTTCGAACGCAAGAAACCAAACGGCGCTTAAGCGGGGAGCGGTACAAGATCGAAGCTAACTATATTCGACATAGTCGATCCGGGTAATGACAGAAAGAATGCGGATGGTACCCCCCTGAAAAGGCACAAACGCTCTGGTTGGAAAGGCTACAAGAGAAGCTAGATAAGAAATTTGACAAGTAAACGCATAAAATAGAGAAGTTGTTAGACGCTCTTGAAAGGGAGTGGTACGAGAATGAGACTGCTTGGGAAGAAGAGAAGAGGCAGTAAGAAAGGAAGAGTGAGACTGCTTCGGAAGAAGAGAAGAGGCAGTAAGAAAGGAAAGGGAAAGCCTGGAGAAGAGGTTAAGATCAGTAGAGGTGGAAAATGATTAGATAGGAAGAGAAAAAAGGAAGTTAAACGTAGTTATTGAAGGAGTGATCTTCGAGGAGGATAAACTCAACGAAGATGTTGAAACGTACCTAGAGGAGGTGGCTAAGCAGAAGATCAGCGTCGTAGACTTGCACCTCATCTTAAACAGAAGAAGGGACACCAAAAGTAAAATGGTTGTGAAAAAACTGAGGAGTATGGAAGACAAAGTAGCGGTAATGAAAAACAAGAAAAACCTTGAAAAAGGAGTCTACATTGATGATGACATGACATATATGGAAAGAGAGGCATATAAATCGATCAGGGAGGTTGCCAAGTAAGAAAAGTAAGAAGGAAAAGAAGTAAAAATTGGTTATATGAAGATTTGCTTGGATGGGACTTAGTCTGGATAGGACGAAAGAAACAACAAATTCGTGGACCTCGCTAAAAGGCAGCCATCATCAAGTTAACTAGAGGAGGGAGAGGAGATAGGGGAGGACCTCGTCAAGGTGTTCTTCTGTAATGTGGCAGGCGTGAAAAATAAAGATATAGAATTCTAGGCCTATATTCAAAAGTTTGACATAGTGGGGATGATAGAAACTTGGACAGAAGATATTGACTGGAGTAAAATTTAGGACAAGTTACCAAGAAATTTGGCATGGTGCCACACCCCGGCGATAAAGGAGCACAAGCAGAGAAGAGCCAGTGGATTATTAATTTGAGGTATAAGAAAATTTCAAGACAAGGTGACAGAGCTGTGATAAGTAGAGTGATATAGTATTAAAGTGGTCAGGGGCAATCAAGAAGGAAAAGTGGATGATAGTGACAGTGTATAGCCAAATCGTCAAAGAGTCAATGGATGTAATGGAAATAATTTGACAGGAAAGAAAGATAACCTACTAATAGGAGGGGACTGGAATTTTAGAACAGGTGCACAGGGTGGTCCAATAAAGTTAGAAGATGAGATACTAGTCAGGCATGCCAAAGATGCAACGGTAAGTAGGGAAGAAAGAAAACTTTTAAATGAGATAGAGGAGAGAGGTTGGTGCTTAGTAAATGGGACAGAAGAGGAGTAAAGAGACTGTACTTATGTAAGAGTGAGGGGAAAAAGCACTATAGACTACTTGATAGTAAACGCAGAAACGGTAAATAAGATTAAAAAAATTAATTATCATCACAAAAAAATTGTTTGATCTTATAATTGAATGAATGACACAAATCTAACCATTTTTATTGAACTTGCCACTGCAGTAGCTAAATAATAGAATAATTTGCCCAAATGATATACAAATAACTGACAATTTGTTGGATTGTTTTCGTTATAATATAATCTTATAATGATATTGTGCAGATGACCAGTCAAAAAAAAGCTAAAAGCGGTTAGTCTCTCTATGTATATGTTAAAATAAGATACTTTTACTGTCGTTTCGACCAATACGTGCAAAAATTTCAAATAATGTATTTTTTTCCATCTTGAAAACTGATAGAACATTTGAATGAGATTTAAATTTTTATTATGATTAGGAAAAATTTGTTTCATCTAATAATCAGCTTAATAATACAGATCGGACTATTTTCATTAAACTATCAAATGCAGTATCTAATTATTTAAATAATGTATACAAATGGTAATATGCAGATTACTTACACAATGTGTTGGATTTTTTAGTGATAACTTAATATTCTCATCATGTCGTACAGATGACTACAAAATTATTGAATCATTTTATATATATATTTTTTTTCTATATTATACTCTCATACGTCCTTTCTTTTGCGGCACTCGAGAGTTGGGAGAGGGAAGGGAAAGGGATGGGTGGCCTCCCACAAGGGGAGGGGGGTAGGGGGAAGTCGGCATTGCCTGAGCCCTGACCGGGTGTCTACGTATAAACACCAGGACTAACTCCTGCACACCTTCTGAACACGTTGTTCACAGCGTAAGAGAAACAGTTAATCGAACCCCGGAAAAAAGCAAGCGGAGCGAACCCTAAGCAAACGACGAGACTCGAACCGAGTCCCGCCTATGACATGCCCGTACACTATACTTGATTCCGCAGATCGACGAAACTGCAACTCTACCGCTGCGCCAACATGCCGGTACTATATATATGTGTGTATATATGTATACACATGTATATAAATACATATATGTATAAATATATATAAATATATATATTAGGGTGTCCGTTATTTACCGATTTCATCTTTTTGGTCATCTACCCCCTGTAATCTCTTCGTTGTATCCTAAAATGATAATCCATATCCTAATAACCTGAATATTTTAGATTTAACACGTGCCCAAATAATATTTAAATAATTATTTTGATTATCATGTTATCGTTCAATCTTATAATTTAAGGAATAACACAGTACTTAAAATTTTACTTGAACGTTCAAATGCGGTAGCTAAATATTAGAATAATGAACATAAATAATAACATGCAAATAACTTACACAAGTTGTCGGTTGGTTTTCGTTATGATTTAATCTCATAATCATACGGTACAAATGACTATAATATTATTAAAATATTTTAGAAGCAAGAGAAAATGTATCATTAATTGCAGGTTTGTTAGATGTTACTAACTGTATTTTCACGACTTTAAAAAAATCATGGGTTATCAATATTATGAAAGTTATACGGTAACAGCAATGGTCATTTCTCATATTGCTATTAAACTTTAGTGAGTTTATAGTTTTTTTGTTTAGTTTGGATCAGGCATGCAGTAATTATAAGAGTCATTTTCTTTTAAAATGAGTAGAAACGATGATTTTTTGTTTACATTGTACTGGAAAGTTTTCTTAATAGAGAACTGAATTCTATATCATGGATTCATGGTAAAATAAAACATTATAAATAATTTTTTTTTTTGGAAATACGATTTGTTCAGAAACAATGTTAGTTTTGAATTTTCTTGTAATCATTTTTGCTTTTGACATTGATATTTATTGCTTTTCTTATAGATATAAGATATACATTACGTATGATCACCATTTTTGCATTTGATACATAAGCTAAAATAATTTTTTTGACGAACATGGTCAAAAAAAATGCTAAAAGCGGTTGATCTGTCCTTGTATATGTTAAAATCAGGTACTTTTACTATCATCTCGACCAATACGTGCAACTAATTCAAAAAATTTTATTCTTTTTTTATTTTAAAAACTGATGAAATAGTTTAATAGGATTTGAATATACATTATGATTATGCAAAATTGTTTAATTTGAAAATCAGATAATTGACACAGATCAAACTATTCTACTTGAACTCTTGAATTCAGTAGCTAATTCATTGAATAATTTACACAAATAATAACATTTAAATAATTAACACAATTTATTGCTTCTTTTTCGTTATCTCTTAATCTTTAAATCATATTGTACTGATAACTGTAAAGTTATTATAATATTTTTAGATAAATGATTATGTGTTATAATTTGCATATCCGTAAGATGTTTCAGTCTGCATTTTTACCAATACATGTAAATTATGCGTAATCAATGTCGTTTAAGAGATGCAGTAGCAGCTATAGGCATTTATGATATCGTACTGATTATTAGTGAGATTATAGTTTTTCTTTCAAATTTGCATCAGGCATCTAGTTATTCTGAGAACTATTCTTTTCTAAAAGGAGTGTAAACGATAAATGTTTTTCAAAGCTCTGCTACTTACGCCGGGTCTGGCTGCTACCCCTAACAGGGATTTAAGGACAGTAAAGTAAGATCCCCCACCCCACTACCCGATTTCTCGCGCTTTGGGTAGAGCGAGTGAGAGAGGACGAGAAACCAGGCGAGTTAAGGGGGCGGGCCAGCCAGGCAAGCCGATGCGAGCCGAGGCAAGGCGAGTGATGTGAAAAGAGAGAAAGTGAAAGCTGTCCACTATGCTATCACTGCGAAATAGGTATACCTATACATATAAGTATGCTCGCAAGATAATTTCGGGCTGACGCGGGTTGCCTGTACTGGCCGAAACTCTCTTTCAAGCATACCTAATAATCGCTTGCGCAATTAAAATGTGCGAGCGTGTATGCATATAGTGTGCATGTACTGTGTGTGTATAGTATAGGTGTAGTACAATCTACAGTCACAGTCAGTGAGTCAGTCAAGTCTGCCGAATACCTGAGCGGCACCACGGGCTATAAGTTCTTTTATTAAGGTAGTGCAAGCGATACTGTGGTTGTCAAATGAGCCCCAAGTCTCTTAAACTAAAATTTTGGCTTTCATGTCTATGGATGAGTATACCTGTATGTATGGAAAAAGCATCGATTTGGTCTAATATTAATTTATGTCTTCTTTTACAATCTTTGAATCAAAATTGTGAAGTGAGTAAAATACACATCATGTCTTTAGTTTCTAATACATCAATTCTAATTGAAATCGAAACCGTCATTTCAGTGCAAGTTAGATTTAACTAATATTTCCCGTAAGGTTCTATGCTAAACAGTTAGAATTTTGTAAAATTTCACAGCATATGGTAAAAGTTTTAAACTTTTGAATTTTTATGTGTTTAACATCATTTTAACAGCCATTTTTACATCAATATCTATGACTAAGCCTAATTTCATTAAAATTGAAACCATCATTCCAGTATCGCTAGTGCTACCTTAATATGCATGTGTACGTGTATGCCTGCATATAGAGTGAGAGAGAGAGAGAGAAAGAGAAAATCAGACTTACCACAGTACTGGGCGATAAATTGTCTAACTCAAAATGACTGAATGTGTGTGTATATATATTTCCTAATACCATTATAATAGTTACTTATAAAAGTTAAGTTATCAGTAAAATAAATTCGTTATTTCCAAAAAAAACTGTTCTTGACACATTCTTATTTTATTAATATTATAAATTTTATTTTTTTCTCAATTAAATATTTTCATTATGGCAAAGAAGCATAGCTTCTACTGACAGTCCCGCGACTGTTCTTTTTTTCTTATATTCAACTAGAAAGCCTTCTTAACAGAGTTCTGATTATAGATAACAGAACCATGAGGAATCAAAACATTGTTAGGAATTTTTCTTTGTATTAAGAATATTTTTCGGAACAATGTCAGTTTATAACTTTGTTTTAATAATTATTGCTGTAGAGAATGATTTTAATTGTATTCGTTCTATAAGATATAAGACATAAATTTTAAATAATCACCTTTTTTACTTAAGATACATGAGCCAACAATAATCTTCTTGACCATCGTCATGAAGCAACATGCTAAAATCGGTGAAGGTTGCTAGGTATATCTTAGGGTAAGGTACTTCTATTATATTTTTTACTGATACGTGCGAACAATTAGACTAATTCTATCCTCTTTTCAGTTTGGAAACTGGCAAAAAATTTGAATAAGATTTTAATATTTACCATGTTTATATTGCAATCGTTTAATCTTCTAATCAAAAGAATAACACAGTTCTGAATATTTTAATTAAACTTATTAATGCATTACCTAAATATTAGAATAATTCACACAAATGATAACATGCAAAGAACTTACACAATTTGTTGTTTCTTTTTCGTAATACCTTAATGTTTTGATCATGATGTACTGGTAACTGCAAGTGATTACAATATTTTTTAAACTAATAATCATTTATTATAATATGCATATTCTTGAGAAGTTTTTTTCTGTATTTTTACCGATTCGTGAAATCTATTCGTTATCAATTGTAATTAAGAGATACCGTAGCTGCAGTAGGCATGTATAATATTGTTTTGATTATTATCGAAATTACAGTTTTTTGGTAAATTTGCATTATGCATCCAGTTATTCTGAGATTATTCTTTTCAAAAAGAAGTGTAATCGGTAAAACTTTTTTTTGTATTTAACCAGAGGGGCTTTTTAACAAAGTTCTGTTCATATACTAAAATACTATAAGTAATCGAAACATTGTTCGTAATTTTTTGTTGTATTATCCATTTGTTCCAGAACAATGTTGGTTTGAAATTTGCACCTGCAGTAGCTGAATAATGGATTAATTTACACAAATGATAACATGTAAGGAACTTACACAATTTGTTGGTTCGTTTTTCTAATAACTGAATGATTTAATCATATCGTACTGATAACTGTCAGGTTATACAATATCTTTTAAACTAATTATCATAGATTCTAATTTGCATATTCGTGAAAATGTTTAGTCTATGTTTTTATTCATTTGTGAAAATTATGCGTCATCAATTTATTTGAAGATATACAGTAGCAGCAATAGGTATTTATAATATCGTTTTGTTTATTATTAAAATTATATATTTTTTTTTTTTTAATTTGGATCAATCATCCGGTTATTCTAAGAACTATTCTATTCTGAATGGCGCGTAAACGATCACTATTTTTTTTATGGTTAACTAGAGGGTCTTCTTGGCAGACTTCGGATTACATAATACGAAACCGTAAAATATCAAAACATTGTTAGGAATTTTTCTTTGTATTAATAATATTTTCCGGAACAATGTCAGTTTATAACTTTGTTGTAATGATTTTTTGCTGTGGACAAGTACTTCTATTGTATTCATTATGTAAGATATAAGACATACGTTTTAAATGATTACCATCTTCACTTTTGATCATTAAGCTAGCAAGAATATTTTTAACAAACATAGTCTCCAAGAAAAAGGCTAAAAGCTGTTAAACTTGCTATGTTTATCTTAGGCTGAGGTTTAGGGCTGTCTATCTTACTCCCACTCTTAGCGATGAATTTGTTGATTCTCCGAATAGGTATTTTGTTTGTGCGTGTGTCGACCGCGTGCGCGCGCGTGTGTATTTGCATGTATACTTATAAAATTACTATGCCCAATGCCATATTCTTATGCGATGTTTATATAATATACAATCTATTTCATGCTTGGCATTCGGGACATGTGCCCTTGCCATTAATGAATTCAGTTTTCAATCAATCAATCAAACCACTATGATTTTGGCCGATACGTGCGAAAAAAATTTAAATAATTCTATTTTTTCTTATTTTGGAAACTAATAAAATATTTCAATAAGATTAAAATATCCAATGCAGTATCTAATTATTTGAATAATGTACACAAATGGTAACATGCAAATAACTTTCACTATTTGTTGGTTTTTTTCGTAATTACTAAGTGTTTCAATTATTTTACTTACAAGGATCTTTTTGATGAACGAAGTGCGCGGAAACCTCTGAAAAACTGATTTCGTCTAGACTGATGACTTGCGCATCGTTAGAGTCGAATTATCGCTAGAATCGATAATGCTAGAATTTTTCCTGTGATCATGGTAGCAGGTGCTGACGACGCAATGGCGATGGAATGGGGGAATTATCATTGCTCTCCAGTGGGTTTACAATGGGCGAAGTGGCCACGGTCGTGTCATATTATTCCTTGACTCGACGGTGATGCTCTTTCTGCTCTCGCTTGAACTCTCAGCGTTCCCGTTTTAACAAAGCCTGTGGTATGTCTTGTAGAGCTTAAATGAGAGTCGCCCAAGGTATCGGGGTTGGCGTAGACATATTGACCTAGAGGCACAGAAATGGCATAATAAGTAAGATAAAAATTTAATTGAACTTTGGGGAATGACTGTAATTTAGAGTAGCACCAATGGAATATTTTTAGTTTTAATTAATGAATAGCTTCCTCGGTGTTCCGATTGCGCTGTTGTAGGGAAAAGTCTTTTAGACGTTCATCTAATCCAGCAATCCGCAATTGCCGTAGTCGCTCTTGTTCTCGAAGGCGTTCCTTTCTTTGCTCACGTCGCCTTGCCTCTGTTTGTGTATAGGACTCGTCTATCTGTGTTGCGACGTTCACCTGACTGCCTTGTTTGACGACTAACGTTTTTTGTCCGTGGTATAAATAACGTAGCAGACGCCTTTTACGGGCCTGTCGGCGGCGGTCTTTAGCCTGCAATCGCTGAAATTTTTCGCAGACGAGTTAAAGACTGCATTGAAGGCGCTCAAGACAGCGTAAGGGAACTTGAACCATACGTCCGATCCCTGTATAACAATGGTGACAAAAAAGTAAAATTTAAACCTTAGTAACGTAATCGGTGGCTTTGTTTGAATCGGCCAAGCTGACGTCATCTAAATCCTCCCAGGGTCATAAAAATGAAGACTGATGGAATCGTCATCAGTTGATCGATTGTGTCAGTGGTTTGAATCTTGCGCGCTGTACGTTCCTTCTGTTCGTCTAGGACCCGTACCTTTTGTTGAATTTCCAACAATCGTAACTTCATGTGTTTTAGTTTCTGATTCAACCGTTGTAACCTGCGTCCATCGCCTCCCATCTCTTTCTAGAAATGGACATAATTGTGTCCCATGACATGTACCTCGTACACTATTCGTCTTACAATACGACAAAACGTATGGGCTATTATTAATTATACCAGTAATAGAATAAGGTCCTTGGTAGACAGCCAAAAACTTCGCGGTAACGCCTGCTGCTGCTATCGAAAAGTTGCAAGCCTTCGCCAAGACATTATCACCAATATTATATGCATATAGACTGTGAATTGCATTATATCGCTCAGATCTACTCACACCCTTTTTACGAATGTTGTTTCCCATTAGTGCTAGCTTTTGTTCGTAATTCAATTCATTCTTTAATTGTATGGGCAAATATTGTTTCCAAAAACGACTTGGCATTTTCTTCTAGTGAATCTCCATGAGGGTAAACTCGGTGGTACTGTAATTCTTTTCATTCATTATATCTTGAATGAACGGAACGTATGTAACCCATGATAAGTGTTTATCTTTTACAAGGGCTTTAAAGGATGTACCAAGTTCTTTTACGACTCTCTCTGCGGTGTTGCTTTGCGGATGACGAATATAAGAAAATACCGTTTTGATATCGTGTTCGGCTAATTTTTCAATCCATTTTTTAGAAGTAAATTGAGTCCCATGGTCTCTCTGTATGGCCTTTGGTTTTCCATGATTGGGAACATAATGCAATAAAATCCGATTCAGAGTGACCGTGGTTGTAGCCTTTTTTAACGGGTTTAGCGCAACAAACTTGATGAAATCATCGACCGTAGCTTAAACGTATTTATACCCGCCCTGGGAGGTCGGTAACGTTCCATAAAAATCAGCTGCAAGTAATTCGCGGGGACCCTGACAGAGGATAAGCCGAGTTTTGAAGCAATTCGATAAAGTATATCGTTTTATCTTGTGATATATCTCACATAATTTAATTTCTTTTGCGATTATTCGTTTCATATTGGCACATATAAATGGCTTCACTAATTAGATGATACCATTTACGGGTGCCGATATGACCATATTTTTGGTGTAGCTCACGAGCCAATGAAATTACAAACTCTTTAGTGACTATGATTGTCTATTTTAACCCAATTTGTTTGTACAAAATACCGTCAACCAGTTCATAATTTTGTGATCTGTAATGATCATTGAAAGTGTCTTTGACTTTTTTGATCTTTCGTCTTGATCTTGATGATTTCTTATATTTTTTATTTGATTTATAATATCCGGCCCAATTACGTATTTGATTGAAGAATAAAAAGCATATCGTTCCCGTTCCTGTGTATCATGATTTTCAAATTGTCTGTTAAGAGCGTCAACCGCTGTTTTCCGACCCCTTGATGTGTATGATTTTGATGTCATAATTCTGAAGGACAAGCATCTAGCGCTCCAAACGCCCATTGAGGGTTTGACACGAAAACAGGTACATTAAGGCACGATGGTCAGTCTTAACAAGAACTCTCGCGCCAAGGATAAAAAAGTGAAATTTGTTTAACGCAAAGATTATTGCTAGCAATTCCAATTCTGTTATGAAGTAGTAGCGCTCGGCCCCCTTTAAAGTACGACTGGTGACATAGACCATCCTTTCCATCCCGAATTCATCCTCTTTGCACAAAAATGCGCCCAAACAACTTTTGAAAGCATCCGTATAAATTATAAATGGAATATTAGTTTTAGGATGGGCCAGGATTAAGTCTGCATAAAAAAGTTCCTCCAATTTACTAAACACTCGATCTTGTTCTGGGCCCGAAAACCACCGTATGCCATCTTTTAAAAGTTGAAACGAAGGTATTATTCGTTCAGTTACCTGAACCGAGAATTTTGCACAAAAATTGACCAAACCGATAAAACTGTTTAATAGTATTCGGAGCGGGGAACTCTCGGATAGCAGACACCTTATCGGGGTCGATTTTAACGCCGTCATTATTGATGACGTGCCCTGAGTATTTAATCTCGCTTCTGCAAAACTTTACTCTCACGAATTTAATAGTTACGCCAGCCTCGGCTAACAAATGGGATGATTAATGTAAGTGAGGTAAATGCTCCTCGAAACTATTCGATACAGAGACTCAATCGTCTACGAAGTCCTTAACAAAATTCGATACTTTGTTTAGTATAGGTACAGCAGCTCGGGCAGGCGCGGCACCACTAACTTTTCGTCCGAACGGCACCCAGCAGTGTTGATAAGTTTGATCTCGATGTAAAAATGATGTATAAGGACGCGAATCCAGGCTCAATTAGACTTGCAAAATGACGTTTTGAAATCGATGCTCGTCATATAACTTACGTTCCGAAATTGTCGAAATAGGTCGTCGACGTCCAATAATCCTTCATGATCATTCTGTGAACGCATATTTAATTCACGTGCATCGAGACACAGTCTAATCGTCCCATCTGATTTTATCACAGGTCGCCACGGATTTATGTAGGGACTACGTGCCCGTTCGATAACACCGATTTTTAACATACGCTCAATTTTATTGTGAACTTCATCGCGGAATTGCATAGGTACGGGATAATTTTTAATACAAAACGGTTCATTGTTTTGCAACAATAATTGGTATTCAAAATCACGAATTAGCCGGGTCTTTTACTGAAAATATCACGATGTAATTTAATTTAATCCCCCAACTCCTAACGTATATATTACCATTATGAATTTCCTCAACACGTTCGTGCATTTCTTGATCCGAGATACTATACTTTTGATCATCCTCGAAAGTTTTCATATAAAATTCCGCAATGACGTTTGAACCTCGGTCACCGGATTGTGTTGAAATAAATATAAAGTCATTTTGGATTCTGCCATATGACACTCGTATTAAAGTTCTCCCAAAATCGATGACGATATTTAATTCCCTTTGCCAATCTAACTCTATAATACAGTCTCGTACCAATTTCGGTATAATAAAGAAATTAACTGTTTTTTGTATATTTCCCAATTCGAGGTTGATGCAAATCTGCTGTTTGATCTTCGTGGATTTTTTTCCAGTAAAACCTGTGGCTTCCACACCAACGCCTGGAAAGAAGACACACCGATCTAATATAACACAATTTTTCTTATAAAAATTTTCTGAGAGACAGGTTATTCGACTCCCTGTATCGATCAACGCACACGTCTCAATATTCTCGAGTTTAACCTGAATTTCGGGGCATGAGATCGACTCGGTACGTTTATGCTGAGACATTGGGTGTAATTTCGTTCATCGAGCAATTCTTCCATTGGTGACGTAAAAAGCGAGTTGACAACATGATCTCAATTTTCTAAAAATACCATCGTGTTTTGATTAACGTCGGAAAATCTTTTGTCCATAACTCGGGCGTACTTCGGATAAATTACACCGGGATTTTCATAAACCGCTCCGCTCGTTGACGTTGTGCTAGGCAGAGGACTCAAGGACACAACGCCGCCTAGTTTTTCAAAGATGCCTCTTCGGTAGTAATATTATTAGCGGTAATTTCGTTAACTGAATTACGCTCGTGCCAATTTTCGTTCAACGATCGGTTCGGATAATTCTGTGTCTTAGTGTTAGTATTTTGCCTGGATTTATTATTGGTTCGAGTAACAGAGGGGTTTTATTAATTGTCTAGATTATTATTATTACGATTGCGATAGTTATCCGGACGTGATATATTGCAGCTCGGCCCAGAAAAATTACCTCGGAAAGGAGTTGAGGCGTCCCTCGAATAATGATTCGAAGGTTGCAGCGTTCCATTTTCAAGCGGTGAGTTGAGCCCCCCCCAACCTATCAAGTGAGTCAAGAAGTTCAATAAACTCATAAATGCGAGTACCACGCGTAAACATCGCTTATTTAACCTAACCGTCGAAATGCTGCGAAAATCACGGACAATTTCGTATTCGGTCGGCGGCCGCATTAACTCTTGGACCTTGTTATATACACGCAACATGTATTCACTACGTGACATATTGTGTTCAGCTGTTTAATAGCCAAATGCCATTCCGCGTTTAATCAAATTCTAAACATCCTCATTCCAATATTTACGATAAAATAACGCAGAAAAATCGTTGAAATTATTGACTTGTCGTGAAATAAATAGCCACCAGTCCGACGCTGGATCCTTCAATGCTTGGCCAATAACGTATTTTAAATGTTGTTGACTGACTCTCATGCTTTGTATATAATTATATAAATCGTGGACAAATCGCGTGAGGTAATCATACGTTGCCGCACTAAATGGGGGTAAATCTAAGCGTACACTGAACATCGCTTGCCCCCCAAATTCCGGTAAATTAGGTAGTACATACAAAAACGATGTGAATGACAAAATACATATGTAGAAAACTCTGTGCCACTGATAATAGCTTAAAAAATGTATCAGGCTATTTGCCACGTTGATACCTATTGGTCTGATCGGTTTTGACCGGCCGCAAACATAACCACAATTCGTTATGACGTCAAAAACACTTAAGAATGACTATCTAGTGCCTTTCTTGCGCATGACTCTACCATAGCCACGTAAATTATCACACAAACAATATTTAAAATACTGCTATGCTATTAAGATATTGCCCATGAGATGTAAAAAGATTCATCGGTCGGAATTGATATGGTAGGAGTTTATGCTACGTTAACCATACCAACCTAGCAAGATTTCTGCATGCAACGATTTTCAGCTGGCTCTGAGCCACTAAAGACGGCTCAAAAATAGTATCAGGCTATTCATGACGTTGATGCCTATTAGTCTGATCGCTTTTAAGCAGCCGAAAACATAACCTCGATTCGTCATGACGTCAGAAACACTTGACTAAATATTGCCTTTTTTGTACATAACTCTACCATGGCCACGCAAATTATTACACAAAAAATATGAAAAATACCGTTACACTATTGCCAATAAGATGTAAAAAGATTCATTAGCCGGAATTGATATAGTAGGATTTTATGCTACATTTACTATACCTACCTAGCAAGAGTTCTGCATGCAACGATTTCTAGCTGGCTCTGAGCCACTGATAATGGCTAAAAAATGGCACTAGACTTTTTTCCTAGTTAGAACTGAACTATCGGGCCCTGTTTAAGCGGCCAGCAACATTACCTATATTCTTTTTGATGTGAAAAACCCGTAAAAGTATCGAAAAAACAACTTTTTCGCCCATTATTCCATCCATACCCCTCCAATAAATACTAAAAAAAAATTGAAAAATACCATACTGCTATAGACAATTGAACTAAGAAAGTCTTGACGGCAGGTTTTGGTATTATAAGATTTGATGTCATGAAATTCCTTCAAATTTCAAAGAAATTAGCCTGCAACGTATCACAGCTGTCTCCGAGCGACTGATATTGGGTTAAAAAAAGGCATTAGACTATCGCACTAGTTAGTACTTTGAAGCCTGACAACTTTTCAGCTGCTGAAACATGACCTCAATTCGCTATGACACACAGTATGGCAAAAATGACTTTTTGAGGACAAAAATAGATCCATCGAACAATTTTAAATGTAAAAGAAAATTAAATACTGATGCTCGTGAGATTAAAATAATAAAATAATTTTTTTGTATGGTAATCAATAAACGCGCTTGATTATTCGATTACACATTATCTTTCATAGAAAATTGATTTATTTGTTAATAAACAAGCTTCCTGGTTCTCTACGATTTGGATTAATTGTTACAGATAATTAATTTATTTGGTAATCAACAAGCGTGCTAAGTCAATTAGGTATAGATTGTTTTCTATGGATAGTTTATTTCTCAATTGTCAAGAAGCGCTGGATTATCAGGTGATGGGTTATTGATAATTGATGATTAATTTATTTACCAATTGACAAGCACGCTAGCTCAATAGGTTATAGATTTGTCACGGATAATTTGTTTATTTAATAATAAACATGCGTGCTGGTTCATTGGGTTGTAGATTATTGTTTATAGATAATTTGTTTATTTACTAATCAATAAGCGTGCTGGGTTATAAGTGGTAGACTATTTATTATGGATAATTTGTCTATTTACTATTTGATGAGCGGCTTATGTTGATCGGCTATTGGTTATTTATTGCGTAATATTAATGTGGCGCATGCACAGCAAGATAGTGTGACTCAATTCGTTAATCTAAATCGTAGAGAACCAGGTCGCTTATTTATTAACAAATAAATCAATTGTCTATAAAAAATAATGTGTAATCGAATAATCGAGCGCGTTCATTTATTACCATACAAAAAAATTATTCTTCTCAACCACAACCTTTGTCGTCTTCATTCTCACTCCTTGTATATAATTATAAAATGCATCAAATCAAAAAGCCATATTGGAGTGCATTTCTTTTATTAGCCAATGTCGATATTTCACTGCTCACAGCAGCCTCTTCAGGACAATTTATAGAGTTGGGAGGTGCCTCAAGCACTTCGAAAGAACAAACAAAAGCATCCCTTTGTGATTATTACATCGCCGATCTACACTGCTCCTTTATTTACAAGAAAACAATACATCAGAAATAATCTCAAAAATAATTGAACAAACTCATGCTGTGTTAAAGTGTCACTTATAGACCATTGGTATGGTCGACATTCGCTAATAAAAGAAATACACTCTAATATGGCTTTTTGATTTGATGCATTTGACAAAAAAATTATTGTATTATATTAATCTCACGAGCATCTGTATTTCCTTCTTTTTATATTTAAAATTTTTCGATGGATTGATTTTTGTCTGAAAGAAGTTTTTTGTAGAAAATTTGAGTTGTAAATTAAACTATTGCCTTTTGCGAAAAAAAAAATATAATCATATGAAATGCATCAGCTCAACCAGCAATACAAACTTGTTATGGTTTGTATGAAAATGTAATGCATAAAACGATCGATTTATTGTGAATGTAATTTTTTTGAGGTCATACTCAACAAATTTCATATTATAGCAGTGGTTTATCATAAAACATCATTTCACGACAATCGCAGTATTTTATTCTCTTTTATCTTTAAAATTGTTCGAAGGATCGATTTTTGTCTGAAACAAGTCGTTTTTAGAAAATTTGATTTTAAGTTGTAGATTAAACTATTGCCTTTCGCGAAAAACAAATATAATCATATAAAATGCATCAGCTCAACCAGCAATATAAACTTGTTCGAGTTCGTATGAAAATCTAAAGCATAAAACGATCGATGTATCGAGAATGTAATTTTTTTTGAGGTTATGGTCAACAAATTTCATATAATAGCAGTGGTTTATCATAAAACATCATCTCATAAGTATCATAGTATTTTTTTTTATCTCTAAAATTGTTCGATGGATCGATTCTTGTCCTCAAAAAGTCGTTTTTGTCACACTGTGTGACGTCGCAAACCCGTAAAAATGATTAAAAATCATTTTTTCGCTCATTACTCTATCCACGCCACTTTAATAAATACCAGAAAAATTTAAAAAATACTATTGTGCTATAGAAAATCGAACGCAACAAGTTTTGACGGACGAAATTAGTTTTGTAATATTTTCTGTCATGAAATTCGTTCAAATCTCAAAGAAATCAGCCTGCAACGAATCACAGCTGTCTCTGAGCCACTAATAATGGCTGAAAAAAAGAACCAGACTATTCTCCTTGTTAGTACATAACAGCCAAACCCTGTTTGAGCGGCCCTAAATATAACCTATACTTGTTTGTTTTGACTTCAAAAACCTATAAAAGTGCGAAAAAAAGACTTTTCTACCTTGAAAGCACTTTTGCAACCCTGGTACACCCTCAGCAGGAAAAACAGCGTTCGTCACTCATGTGTATCCGACCAGGGGGGTTTCAGCGGTCCCCCGGACGATGCTTCGCAAGCGCCCTTGGGCCCAGGGACTGCCCTGGACAGATGCACATTTGTGACGAAAACTACTATTTTCGCCTATTACTCTATCCATGCCACTCTAATAAATACTGAAAAAAAATTTTAAAACTTTTTTGTGCTATAGACGATTGAACCTAACATGTTTTTACGGATGGAATCAGTATAGTAGGATTTTATGCTATACAAATAGTCCACACATGACAAGAATTTGTCATGCAAAAATCTGAGACATTATTCATTCTTCCTCTCTATAGGTAAGAATTGTACTGTCTCGCCCTAGGGCATACAGAACTTTTCTGCACTGGAGCACGAAATAGTCGTATTCGTACATGATTGAAATGGCTTTAATTTGCGATCCGAGAGGTTTACGGCACGAGCCGTAGCCGAGGGAAGTAACGAGGTTCGTAAAGAAGCCTTTACGATCGAGTTACGAATTTTTTTTTTCTACCGAGGGTGTACCAGGGTGCCAAGAAGATCCAAAGGAGAAAAAATAGGATTTGCCACCCATGTGCATCCGACTAGGGCTGTCCCAACGTAGGGGCCGCCCTGGAGAGATGCACATTTGTGACGAAAACTACTATTTTGTGACAATCGACGTTTATTTTTTCAACAATATACCAAAAATGTATCTTAGCGTGCTCAATATCATACTCAAGTATCAGCTTTATCACTTTGTTATTGGATTTATCCAAGCTGTAGCACATTAATTTAAATAAGGGATGTTCCTAATCATCGAACATCCTTAAAAAATTATTTATTACATAACTAGCCATTTTATCAGAAATAAAAGATTTGATGCACGTTCTCGATGTTATAAAGAGTAATGCAAGCTTATGTTCTGCAAGATTTATTAAGAATTTAAGGACAAAAATGAAAAATCACATTTCAGGCTAGTGAGGTGCAATCTGCTTTCTTCTTTTTTGTCCTTTAATTTAGAATTGATTGCGCCAAAATAAAGCTCTACACTGAAATGATATTGGATAGTGATCCTATAAAAAGTGATCGTAATAAATTTCCGTGTTTGTGACTGGCTGAACCAAGTAATGGGAAAATGTATGCGTTTTTTCCACCATGTTGGTCAAATACATATGGATTATTCTACTGTAACTTACTCAAATTAACTTTAAAATTTGTTGAATCCAAAGTTAATTGAAAAAATTCTTTTTACAGTATTTCTGTTGCATATACAAACCTTATAAAAAACCTGAAGCAATAAAACTACAGATTTTGTTGTTTAATAGATATACGGTATTTCATAAATAGTGAATTTTAGTCTGTTTTCTATTTTAGAAAAAACACGTCTCTCTCTAGCACGTGTAGAAAAGCTTCTTGTAGAATGGAAGTACACTCTTACTTTCCTTGAATTAAAGCTGGAATCATGTCCTATTAATTAAAAAAAAGTACGTTTGATTTACTGCCACCCTTCAAAAGTTATAGCTGCTTAAAGAAAGGAGACGAAAATTGTTGAAAATGAGATTTCGTTGATATGTATTGGAAATTCGTAATCTTTCTTAAAATTGCTATAATTTCTAATCGGGATCACGAAAATAAACAATTTTTTCATTTCATAGGACTCTACTCCTGCTTTCATTCAAGCAATGTTTGTGCCCTCTGATATTGTTTGCTACTTTGCTATTAGTGATAAAGTAGAAACGATATTCAACGAAGTATTTCACAAATAATGGCTTTATGGACTAAACGTCAGGATACGTGACTTATATTTTAGCCCGAAAATGCTGTAAAAGATGTTTGGTAAAGATCCGTTGCCTAAAACCAAGAAAATACGGACTTCGACTTTGGGATGGTTGTAGCTGACAGCGTCGGAATTGACATTTCGAGCATTGGAGTGCTCTTACAACTCGTAGGCAAATCATTAAGACTTTTCCCCTTTCAAAATATCTACTGCTGTTAAATAATATGAGAAAATTAAGTTTATATATCGGTTAAAGTACACCTCATGGCCATTGTACGTGCACTCGGAACTAAACAAAATTTTGTACGCGCGAAAAACGAAAATTAAATAAATTGGTCATTCAAGAAGTCAAATTTTCAAACAGTGCTGCAACGTGCATTAGTTTACTATAGGTCTGTACTTAAAAACTTTACCGTTAGGTAGCACTGATAAACTAAAAAGTGAGTTTTAAGCAATTTATCTTCAAACCAAATCGCCGGACAAAATGTAGACATTAATATTTCTTACTTAATGGTTGATAATTGACAAAACCACAGTACACATGTAATCCATGAATACGGTGATTCATAATGTATATTCGCGGGTTCGCAATAAGCTTAATGTTTCACGAGTAGGAGCTTTTAGGTGTCAAAATTGAGTTCTAGACAGCAGTTGGACCTAACATTTTGGCGAAGGAGGCAACTCATCGGTGTAAGACAATATGGAAAAGGAATCTTATAACTTTTAGAATATATTATCACTTTTACCTCATTCAATTTCATCTGTATACGGGAGCACGAGCCCCGGACGCTATTTAAGTAAGTTATAGCAGAATGACCCATATGAGACGTTTTTTTATAAACCATAAAAATTTAGACAAAAATTGACCGACATATCATTGGTTTACTGAAACTTTTTTACGGGATTGATATTAAAAAAAAGCGACACGTTTGTGTTTTTTTTTTCACAATATTTTGGAAGCTAGAAAAGATTGAAATTTCGCCATTTTGGTGGTTTTGGGCTTGAGGAGTAATTTTGAACAAATATATCAGGGTGCTTTATTGTTAAGAAATTTTTTTTTTCTTCAAGTCTCACCTAAAAATCTTGCAATCGATTGAAAAACAAAAATTTTGCGCCTATTGCGAGCCCTTAATTCTGATAGTAACCCGTTGCCTATCAATTTTGAATTTTTCCTATTTAAATAACATTAAAGATATTTTTTTTACCTTTTTCGTTCCACTCACCAGGTAATAAATTATTTTGGGAATTTTCACTCATGGATTCTTATAAGAGTTATTGAATTATTGGATTATTGGGTTATTGGAAAAGCCCATTAAATCGAGTTTGTAATTCCAACATATTATACAAAAATTGTCTTTTAAGCTGCAGTTTGAGGTTTTAAATACTTAATTAATTTTTTATTCGATCTCCACAGATGGATTTTTTTGTAAGAGTTACAATTCCTGCACAACCTACTTGTAATCATTTGTTTTTATTATCTTCTGAAGTACTAAATATGGCTTACGTCTATGATCTATACTATAATTATATACGCAATAAAACTTTCTATTACATTTTTTGACCTAGATCTATTAAACTAGTTAGTATTGACGTCAAAAATAGACTTTTTCTTAATTTTAGGTTTTAAGTGGCTTTAATAGCTGAACTATAAGAGCTACGAAAAATTATACTGAGACAAAATTGTAGGGCATAAAACCACCTACAAATTTGTCATTTACATTTTGCTTCCTTGTAGAGGAAGCTTTGCAATGCATGAAAAATCACATTTTGAAAAAAACATGTTATAAACACGATTTATGATGTTGAGAATCAAAATTCATCATTTTTGGAAAATGTCCGTGTGTGTGTGTGTGTGTGTGTGTGTGTGTGTGTGTGTGTGTGTGTGTGTGTGTGTGTGTGCGTGTGTGTGTGTATTTGTGTGGGTGGGTGGGTGTGTGTATGTATGTTATCAGTTGCATCTCAGGATTCCCTCGACCCATTTTCATCTTATTTCTTTTGTTTTTGAATTCCTATCACCGCTGAAAAAAAATTTTAATGTTGCTGTTTATTTTTTTTATTATTATTTTAACGATTTTTTAAAATCGATTTTTTGGAAAAGTTGATTTTTAAGCTACTTATTGTTATTTTAGGATATTTTACGATAAGAAATCTAAAATATTAAATTTTACAAAAAAAACCTATTGAGCTAAAACTAAAAAAATTTAGTAGCTGGGGTGTGCGTGGGTCTAAATAGGAAATGTATATAATCAATCATATCTCAGGACTTCTTTGGCCGATTTTGATCGTACACGGCTTATTTTTTTGTTTTTGATTTCTATCACCGCTGAAAACAAAATCGAGTGTTGCTGTTTCTTTTATTTTATTATTTCGATTTTTATCAATTTTTAATAATTAATTTTTTTGGAAAATTGATTTTTATGATATGGATTGTTATTTTAGGATATTTCACGATAGTGATTCTAAAAGATCATTCAATTTTACACAAAAAAAGTATTTAGTTAAAATTAAAAAAATTTAGTATCTGGGTGCGCAGGGGTGTAAATAGGGAATGTATATAATCAGTCATATCTTAAGATTTCTTTGGCCTATTTCAATAATCCCAGGATTTTTTTTTGTTTTTAGATACCAATTACTTCTCAAAAAGAAAATTTCGATATATTGATTTTTTTTTTTAATTTCGAATTTCATTTTTTCGAAACTCTACTTTTTCGGAAAAATAGATTTCACTGATATTTATCTTATTAGAGGATAATTTACGATGATTATTCTAAGAGATTATTGAATTACATATAAAAACACGTATTAAAATGGAATTAACAATATTTAGTAGCTAGGTGTTTGTGAGTGTGAATGGGGAATGCATGTAATCAATCATATCTCAGTATTACTTTGACAGATTTTTATCGTTGTATTAGGATATTTTACTATATATATATATATATTGAGCAAGTTTTTTTGTTTTTGGGTACCCATCATTGCTGAAAAAAATTTTAAGTTCATCGATTCATTTTTTTTTATTTTGAATATATTAATTTAGAAATTTTTTTTTTTATGATTTTTTCGCTTTATTTTAGAATAGTTCGTGGCAGATAATCTTAAAGATCATAAAATTTTTAAAAAATTATTATTTTGACTTAATCGATTTTTAAAATCATTTTTTTTTAAAGATGATTTTTTTGCAAATGAAAATTGTTTCAGAATATTTTGTGGTAGAGGATCTTGAAGATGACATTTCTAAAATAATGATGAGTTTGTTTGTAAAAAAAAAGAACATGTGAATGAGAAAGCTTTGTGCTAATAATTTGGAAGTGATAGTTTCTTATCTCTCATAGCTATAGTTTACCATATAAAGGCGATTTATTGCTATTTCTATGAAAATTCAGCTTAATAGACAATTTTGTGTAACCTGTTATAGTTACAAACTTGACTCAATGGGCTTTTTCACAACAAATAATATCTCCAACAAGAATCCATAAGTGAAAATTTCCAAAATAATTTCTAACCTCGTAAGTAAAACAAAAGAAGTAATAAAAAATATCTCTTATTGTTATTTAAATATGGTGTGCCTCTGATTTTTTTTTTCAATAATCAAGACTCTAAAGTGCAGATTAAACGTAGAATCTCTTATATATATTTATGTATATAAATAAAGATATTAAAAACCATAATGTTGATCAACATGGCGGACAGTATTCCAATTACTTCTCATAGGATTACTAATATTGAAGCAACAGCAGTGACGTAGGTGGTGTATCTCTGGCACCCTGTCTGCTACCCGCTAAGCAATGCTCGTATGGAGGCAGCAGCTACACTGATATTTTTTCTGTGTATTCATTGTTTTAAATGTTAAAATTTGCGACCACTCTTATTTTTTCGAGATGTTGGGTTGAAAAATTATTCTGAAATAAATAACATCATCTAACAAAGATGCAGCACAAGACTACTCTGTTCAAATTAATTTTCCAACTTACCGATCATTAAATAGTTTATTTAATTTACAATAATAAATTAATTCGGCACATTTACACGCCAAATATTCGCTCTAAGTCAATGCAGAGGTAGCACCCTTTATACGAGAAAGCAGACAAAAGTTATTATGAGCCAAACTCATGATAGTCAGGTAGTTCGAGCTTCAAAAACAGAATTTTACGGACTTTGGATGAGATTTGATGAAACTGGGCTTCAAGGAAACTTACCTGGCACTTTTATGAATAAGTCACCATTGATTTATCATTATTCTGTACACCATACTAATATAAGACCAAACTTGTACTATTATAATCGCTTGACAAATGCTGTACAGCTGTAATGTTGGAAAAAAAGAGTAATACTTTTACTTGTACTCAACTTACAACAAAATAAATAGCACAATCATAAAGCCAAGAGAAAAGTACGTAAGAAAAAAGCCAAAAGCTCATCTGTAAATGGTTTTTATTAACGGAAAATTAATTATGCAACCTAGTATCTTATAGCAACACCGACAAACTATCTACCGGCCTGTGGGCTACTTTGGGGGCCTTTGGCTTGCTGCTGGCTGCGGACTGCGGACGCTTATTGGCAGAAGCCAATACACAATTTTTAAGTAGAATCAATTGTTGATGAAAAAAGGGTTTGTCAAATCAACCGAAAAATTATTTTTTACTATAAAGTAAATAGTTAAGAAGTTAAGCTGAGTCCGAAGTCACAAAAGTACCGAGAACTGCCGCTACATGTATAGAAGTAAAAAAAAGTATATTATTTTGGCTTCTGTTTGTAGTATATTCATTTTGTTTTTAAAATTCATGAAATAATGAGCACAATCAAATGCACTTCATTGCAAATATTTGAGTTATAAATTGGCGAGCATACAAAACAAATAATAGTATTTTGTTTACAAAAAAAAATACTGACTGAAAATTTTAGAATTTGGTATGTCGATAAAGTTTATTAATACCAATCGATTCAAATTATTTGCATCGAATCCTATGGTGATAAAAGAAATGACAGCTGGGGCACATTTTGATACTGCAATAAGTTGCCGTATTGTTTATGGGTAACATTTTCAAGTGTTTCTGACGTCATAACGAATCGAGGTTATGTTTCCGGCTGCTTGAAAGAAATCAGGCTAATAGGTATTAACGTCGGGAATAGCCTGATACTATTTTCGAGCCGCCATTAGTGGCTAGGAGCCAGCTAGAAATCTTTGCATGCAGAAATCTTGCTAGGTAGGTACGGTTAATGTAGCATAAAATCCTACCATATCAATTCCGACCGATGAGTCTTTTTACATCTCATGAGCAATAGTATAGCGGTATTTTAAATATTGTTTGTGTGATAATTTACGTGGCTATGGTAGAGTTATGTACAAAAAAGGCACTTTTGTCATTTTCAAGTGTTTTTGACGCCATAACGAATCGAGGGTATGTTTCCGGCCGCTCAAAAGCGATCAGGCTAATAGGTATTAACGTGGGAAATAGCCTTATACTATATTTAAGCTATTATTAGTGGCGCAGAGTTTTCTACATGTGTATTTTGTCATTCACATCGTTTTTACACTAAAACGCTTATATCTCCTAAAACGTTATTACTAGCAGCTCAAAAATTGCTGTGTATGGTTTTTGTGCCTTGCCAAATCGTTTAAAATATTTAAAACTGAGATTAAAAAGAAATATTGATTTTTTTTAAATTTTCATTGCACGCAACGTTGCGAACTTTAAAGTCATCCCCAAGACGCCGATTGAACTCCCAATTTGTCTTTTCATGTTACGGATAACATCATTGATTATAGCCAAAGGTTGAAAGAGAATGTTATTTGTCGCGACGCTATTGGAAAGGCTGAATGACGCGTTTCCATATATTTCCCCATACCTCGGCAATAACAGAGTATCGTCATCGTCGCCTTCGTTGCTATTGACGTGCGACCTAAGTGTCCTATCCGATGTTGGTGCTACGCGTTTTTGTTTACGTCGTAAGTTTGTACATAATTCCTCTTGGAATGTTTCCATTGTGTCTCCCGTCGCGCTAATATCAGGTGTGTTTGTGCGGACAACACCGCTACGAGGTGAATGTGGAAGCATCGTATCGCACGCGTGGCTCATGGGCAAATCACCGCACACACACCGCTTCCTTGTCCCACCAGGGGTACCAAAATGCGTGATACTTATGTGTGTGATATGGGGAACTGATAAATGTGGTCCGTACGACTACCGTATCACGCCATTTGCTTGATTAAATAATAATATAAAATTGGGTCAAGGTGCAGTTTGGATCGATATATCAAAAGATACTTAAGTATACGTTTGACGTTTTTTAATGATCGTCAAAAGAAAAATAAACAATTGGTTTGTTTAACACGTATAGTAATTGAAAATTTAGAGTCGTTGAAGAAAAGTCACCAACAATGATTAATTCGCATTTGAGTAAATCTTGATAATGGTGACTCACCCATAAAACGTCAACATAATTCATATCCTGGTATTATTTACCTAAATTCGTAATCAAGTACGCGATCAAAAGACGATGACAAAATTTACTTTAAAAAATACTTAAAAGTAAGAACTCGTCAAAGTGAGTTTACAAAGTACACTTAACTACTTAATTCCATATGTACTAGAAATTAAACAATCGGAATTTACTAACCATTTGCGTAAATTGAAAATGGTTCTTCTCTTTCAATGGATCGACTTATACTTCACAAGAAAAGAAAAAAATACACGTGTGTGTCTGTATCAAACAAAATCGAGCTCCGCTAACATCGGTGGCTGGCCTTTAATATTCTTCAATAATAAATTAGCCCAAATCAATTACAACGAAATTAAATAAAAATCTGAACCGACAAAATAATCGCAAACAACAACTAAATGAATCGTCTTCTGTAAGCAACGCAAAAAAATAATTAGACTAAATGAATATTAAAAAAAAAAAATACTGGGATCTCCCTCGCTAGGATTTCATCGAGACTTGGATACCCACACAAATCTCTTTTATTTGTCTAAACTTAAAATAATTCAACTTATAATAATTGCAATACAGCGATTAATTATTTCCTCTCACAGTCTCCATACATCAATCAG
Organism: Copidosoma aretas; assembly: GCA_030522625.1. Taxonomy (NCBI): domain Eukaryota; kingdom Metazoa; phylum Arthropoda; class Insecta; order Hymenoptera; family Encyrtidae; genus Copidosoma; species Copidosoma aretas. Next base: position 29,832 of record JAPYYV010000488.1, read on the forward strand.
CGAATTAGTTTAAAAAATTATTCTCGACCCGCTGGCACGCAGCCTTGTCAGACTAAACGACTACACAATCGATTTTTGAAACTCAATAGCACAAACGTCCGTCGGACTAGAAATCGTGTAGTTACAAATTAATTACGAAAACAATAATTGATCGTCTAATTAAATGAAAGAGATAGAATATATCAAAAAAAGACGTCTCGCAGTATCAACAGGGTCCCTCCACTTATCGACACGGTCATACAATTTGTTTTAAATAATTCAAAAAGAAAAAAGAGGATTTCACCTAGCGCAGCGACACGGGCATGACTACGGAGCCACCACAAGGGATTTAATGCCTCTGCGACGAAGAGTTATAAAAAAAAACTACTCACGAGCTCATTCACTGCTTTTTAGCTAGTCCACCTTTGACAACTTACGTGCATGGGAAAGCACAAATTGGCTGTACTACAAAGAGAATATCTGTGTGTCGTCTACCTCCTTCACTGCAACGTCGATCCGCCGTCGACTCCGCTAACCAGGCGAGTGCCCAGTCTAACTGATTTTCACCCGGCTCCATATGAGCTTCTCTTGCCCTGGGAGTGCCTTCGCTGTCTCCAGACCTCGGATTCCCTTTCTCTCAGTCGAGCCCCCCATACTGCCTGATGCCTACGCAATGCCTCCCTTTTTTTCGCTCCCTGTCGTGGCTCTACACGTACGCGCGCTCTCACCGTTCCGTATTGGAATCCCACAGTAGTCATACAAAAATACTGAAAGTGGTTAAGCTTGCTATGTATATCTTAGGATGAGGTACTCCTACTATCGTTTTGACTGATACGTGCGAAAAAATTCGACTATTTCTAATCTCTTTTTATTTCAGAAGCTGATAAAAAATTTAAATATTATTTAAATATTAATTATGATTATAAAGCAATCGTATAATCATTTACAAAATCGTTTGAACTAATAATCAAATGAATGACACAATTTTGACTTTTTTAATTAAACTTTCAAATGCAGTTGGTAAATAATAGAATAATTTTTACCAATAATAACATGCAAATAACTTACACAACTTGTTGGTTCTTTGTTGTGATAACTTGATGTTTCAGAAGTATCGTACTGATAACTGTGAGTTATTACAATAATCTTTAAACTAATGATCATATATTGGAATTTACATATTCAAGAGATGTTTTTGTCTGTATTTTTATCAATTCGTAAAAATAATGCATTATCAATAATATTTAAGAGATACAGTAGCAGCAATAGGCATTAGTCATATCATGTTTATTATTAATAAGATTATCGTTTTTTGGTAAATTTGGATCATGTATACAGTGTAGCGTACGGTATACATAGCATACCAATACGTAAGAGCCCCACTACTTCAGATAGAGACGTATGACCAAGAGAGAGGAGAAGAGGAACTCTTGAGTCGGGTCAGAGAATAGAGGAAAAGGAGAAGATTCGGGACTCTCGAGACTGGCAGACGTACCTCCTGATTACCGCGCTACCCCTGGCTCTTTCCATGGTCATAAAAAATAATAAAAAGAAGTTAATAGTCCTTACTGTGCACTTATTTCGCGTTCACCCAACCGACCGCAAACCCACGTAATAGGAGAATTTTCGGTGTCAAAAGCGGGATCGGTTGGAAAGCGCACACAGCGTAGTACCGCGAGACAAAAATTGAGTGTAAGGATAAAAAAAAAATTTATTAAACAAGTGACCAAAGAAAATTAGGGTCAGAGAAGTTAAGAAAAAAAAGGAACAACGCAAAGCCAAGCCAGCGAGAGCCTTCCAAGACAACGGAGCCGAACAGCACACCAGAGATCGGACTACAACGCCTGTCACGAGAGGAAAAACGAGAAGCTCAAGGAGATCGACATCCAGATTAACAGGAAGAAAAATGCGGTCCGGTGCAGTCCTATTATCCATTTGAATAGCTACTACATGGTAAGTACATAAAAATACAGAAACCTTTAATATATATATATATACAGATATAAATTTCACGACCCCTGGGAAAGTTAAGGGAAAAGGCACTTTATTACATTTTTTTCACATAAATGGCATAATTACACAAAATGATAAATATTAATAAATAATAACGAAATATATGCATGCTAAAATTTTATGACGATATAAAAGGACATAACGTAAATTATTATAACGAAAAAACTCCTTTAACTACGAAAAAAAAAATACGATAAAAATAAAGTAAAATACCTTATAGTGGGACAAATCAAAAATAGGTACCTAAAGTGGGACAGCAAGGTTCATAAATTAATATTTAAAAATGTACAACGAAAATTTCTGATAAAAAAATTATATAATATTCTTCAACCTGTTAGGTTTGCAGGCACATAAATATAATATAGTGAATATATTATTGATTATTTGTAAAAAAATCATTAAAATTATGTCTTGAAACTTGGTTCACATTTCATCAGTTTACATGTGACCATTGGAGGAAAATATAAATTTGTCTTTTTTAGACTAACGATTGTATCAAGTAAAACGCATCGAACGAAGATTTTTTTAATCTATTAAACGTATATCCTCAAAATCACGACAAAATTTTCATAAAAAATATGAAATTTTATATAATAATTAAATGTCCCACATTCGGATCTCTTATGCGGCATTGTGCCTAAAGTGAGAAAAGTTGGTACCAGTTGTCCCACTCTCGGACGCTGTTTCATACGTATGGCCTTAAGAGGGAAAGATGTAAGTAGCTTAATTATATTTGATGCATTTTATTATTAAACAAGTGAATATAAGCTAATTGCATATAAAATGTGTTTCTTTGTTGAATAGCAACGATGTAGCCATCAGTGTAACATGTCAGTATAAGAGTAAGAATGCCAAACAGTGTTTTCATTTTTCTAACCTCGAATCGTACGCAAAGGTAAACATAGATCTTCCCATCTTAAATATACTGAAACAAATTTAATGTTCATTTGATTTTGAACTCCAATTAAGATTAATAATTATCTACATAAATGTATTGTGTACTTGCAGTGTCACAATGCCTAAGGTAATGAAACAAAAATCAACTGAAACAGACAAAAATCAGAAAAAAAGAGCAAAAAAACGAAGTGAAACAAAGAAACCATCAAAAATCGTGAAAAAAAGAGGAACAGAAAAAAAGCATGACGTCGACGTACTTGTGAAAGCTCTGAATGCTGTGGAAAGTGGTAAAACTTTAAGAGCAACTTCTGAAAAGTATGGTATACCGAAGAGCACTCTGTTTAGAAAGTTTAATAATATAACTCTACTTAAAAGCAAAAAAAAGCTCCTACAGTTTTAACAGAAAAAGAAGAACATGATTTTAAAGAATGGATCTTTTGGAGAGCAGAGCATGGTTTTCCAGTGCATAAACAGGAACTAATTGATACTGTCCAAAAGTTTATTTTGAGATCTGGAAGAAAGACCAAATTGAAAAATGGGCACCTTGGCAATAAATGGTATAAATGTTTTATAGCAACATTAGTATAAGAACACCTCAGCATCTTACCACGACAAGGGCAAATGTTTCTGAATGTGATCTTCGTTCATGGTTCCAGCAATTGAGAGAATATTTAAAAGCAAAAGGTTTGTTGAATATTGAAGCTCACAGAGTGTTCAATTTGGACAAATCATCATTCAAACTTGTTCCCTCAAGCTCTCGTGTACTGGCAAAAAAGGGGGCCAAGTCTGTTTATAAAATTTGTAGCAGCAACGACAAAAGTTGCTTTACAGTGTTATTCACTGCAAACGCTGTTGGAAAGCTCTTGCCACCTATGATCTTGTTTAATGTGAAAATCTCACCACGACAAGAAGTCCTGGAAAAAATGCCTGAAGATTGGGTGGTAGGCAATATCAAGAAAGGCTGGATGACTTCAGAAAGTTTTTATAAGTATATAAAAGATGTTTTTTTCGTTTGGTTTCTTGAAAACAATTATACATTTCCTGTTATTTTGTACGTTGACAATCACTCGTCTCACCTGACTATGAAGCTTGTTTCTTTTTGTAAAGAGAATCAAATCGAATGAATTGGTCTGTACCCGAACTCTACACATATTATACAGCCTCTTGATGTCTCATTTCACGTATTAAAAGATAAATATAGGTCAGCCAACGAGAAGTGGAGATCTGATAATAATGTAATCGACGTTAAAAAATCAATGTTTGCACCAATGTTACAGCTGGCTTTAGAATCTCATGATTATACAGATTGTATAATAAGCGGATTTAGATCATGTGGACTAGCACCTTTTGACCGAGAAGCAGTTAATTATAACGTACTCAACAAAAATAAGAAGAATGATTCAGTGCAAGCTATCAATGTTTCACAGCATTCAGAGTCATCAATCGACCAAAATGGATTGCAATTAGAATTTTGGGAAAAAAATTGTATGTCTGCCGATACACTTGCACTCTTCAAAGATTTTGAAGGTAGAGAGGCTTGGAATGGTGACACCCAGTTATTTTGTTTATTTGAAACGGGGAAAGATCTAAGAAAAAATGTAAGTCACTGTACAACGGTGCAATGCAATGTTTTGATCATGTTATTGAGTTTCTTTCATTTTCAATGTCATTTCATTGTATGACTAAATATGCCTTTTAACTTGACAGGTGGATATACTGCAGAAGCAAGTGCCTCGATGAATGCTATTGAAAATGAAAAAGAAGGAGTTTGCGAGAATCAAGACACTGATTCGCATTCAACAAATGCCCATTGCAGTCAAATTTAAAGCCTTGATTTAAATAGATCTACAATACTGGCATCAGATATAGATAATTTTATTCTTGATAAGAATGTAAGTCTTTTGACCAGTTCAACAATCATGTGTGTATCAGACGATAATACTCAAGAAATAAGTCATGAATCTATTATCATTGAGATAATCGAAGATGAGGCTCACGAAAAAATCACAGAAAACTCGCAAATTCTGACGAACAGTTCTGGTCTACCAACTCTAGAAAGTAGTTGTTTGTCGTTTGAAGATGCAACAGCTGAAAGTCCGAAGCTTCACCGTACTAATGACTTTATGCATCTATCATTTCCAACTCTGAACAAAACATGCTTGTCTTCTGAAAACATAGGTAATACTTATAATGATACTTTTTAAGTTTTAAAAAATACAAATTAGAATAACCAGCATAATATTTTTACAGAAATAGAAGCTCTAGATTTAACGCTAAATACAAGTTCAGAGATACGTACACAGGAAACGTGCAAGGCCCAAAATCAAAATGTAAGAATATCGATCCCAACTGAGCAGATATCTATATGTTCTAATGCATCAGAGATACAACCAATGCAGGCAGTTAAAACGTCTGAATGTTTGAATAATGATAACAGTAAGTGCAAAAAAATATTTAATTAGTGAGTATTATATTACTACAATTGACATTACTTCTATACGACGATTTATTTCAGATAATCATCCGTCTGGACTAAACATTTCAAGTACGATTTTAGAAACATGTAGTATTAAAGAACTGAAACCTAAAACTGTAAATAATCCTTGTGAAGTAACATTTAATACTGTTGATAATCTTCTAAAAGCTTTAAAAAGTAAAGAAAATATAAGAATCATGAAACAAACAAAAATACATATGAATAAACAGAAAAAAGCAAGAAAGTAAAGAAAAAAGGAAAAAAGAAAATCTGATCAACAAGTACTTCCAAGAGAAAATGAATTTAGTCAAAATTAGAAAAAACGAGACCGTGGCAGCAATTCAGCAAAAAAAAAAGCAAATCAAAAGTGAAACTGAAGTACAAAAAAAGAATGATCTCCAAGTACAACTTGATAATCTAGAAAATAAGTTAGAAGGAATTAACGAAGAATTACTTGAATTAGAAGTAGAACTTTTGCAATCGAAAATTAAAATTAAAAAAGAAAAATTATAAAATTTATAAGTAATATTCAAAAGTATTGTGATCCAAAGATTAAATAAGTACTTACTAGTTACTATAGAATTTGTAACAATGCGTTATTTATACTGATTTACTCGTCATAATGGCAGTGATGTGTTCATTAGAATTATTCTTGTTTTCAAATAAATTATTTGATCAAATCATTTTTTATATTATTTTTCATGCCTGTATTTTCTGCGTAACCACAAAGTTATTTGAAAAATTGGCAATACATCTCTCTGAAATCTAAAAATTAATAGCAGAATCCATTTGTCCCACTTAAGGCATCGCTTGTCCCACTTTAGGAATACCTTTCAAAAATTGTGTCCCACTTAAGGGCTTTCAAGCTCACGCGAAAAAACACTTTTTATTAATATTTTGAAGGCTTATTTTGTAACAAGTTTTTTTTAATCGAAAGTTTAGTGGTATAACTTGAGTGTTCAACAAAAAATTCATAGAAAACATATATTTTCTGTCTGTAGTAAAAGAATTAAGAGTTAGGTTTTCGTAAGTGTCCCACTATAGGGTATTTTACCTTATACACTTACACCTTTTTTTCCGCTCAACTCTCACTATATTCAAAGTGACGCCCGTGAGTAAATGCTACTAATTTAATCTATACCTACCCAATCGCGTTAGAAAATTTTTTCTTTAGCAAGCAGAACAGAACTTCTTTATGATTATAGAAAAAAATAAAATAAAAATAAACAAACTAAATAAGTAATAATAACGTGCTTAATCCAAAAATAAATAGAGAAGAACACAAACAAAATTCGAACAAAAATTATTACATGATTGTCGAACCCATAAAATTAGACTTTATATACGGGGCGTAAAGTAGAATAACAAAAGTGAATTCTGTCACCATCTGACACGACGAAGAAATAAGAGAACAAAGGAACATTCCCTCTTAGTACCCACCCAAAAAATTTCCTATTTACCCGCTTAGAAATGGTAAACAGAAAACACCCAGCTATTCATAAGCGAACTTGAGCCAACATTATTTATTATATTCATCCGGGACACTCGAAATCCTTTGCAGGCATCTGAGCCGGTCCAAAAAGGAAATTGTTGCTAAAAAAAAAACACGAAAACGAACTCGATCCGATCATACCCAATAAATTCTAAATACAAGCGGTCAAAATTGCACAAGAGCAGAATTAAACCCCACAGAGAAAAAAAACAAGGTAAGTAATATAATATACTCTAAATAGAAAGCTCGAAACCATCGTAGGCAAGCCGTTGTTCTTAAAAACAAAACGCCCGGTTAATAACACGAAGCAGTCAGGACAAGGTGATAAGCGAAAAGCTGTGAAACTGTATCTCCAATCTTTTACAGCCATCAAATACTCACAAAGCACGAGCTAGGAAAAAAAAAAAAAAAAAATGACACACGAAACAGAAATGAACGAGGCATGGGGAACAGACCCTCCACAACACGTCGACGGTACTAACATACAACAAGTTTCGACAGACAA
>JAPYYV010000489.1:0-31944 GCA_030522625.1 Copidosoma aretas
AAAAAAAAAAAAAGAGAAGAAAAAAAAGAAAAAAAAAAAAAAAAAAAAAAAAAAAAAAAAAAACAACCGTTCCGCATTCGCCCAGGACAAGTCCTCTGGAGCGGGGAAAAACCACTTGGTAAAAACCCAATTCGGAACGGCTCGGTGTATTGCCCAAGTTTGGACTAGCTGTCTATGTCCAGGTGTAGGGCATAGGCACCAGGACTAAACTCCTGCACACCTCTCGGTCACGTTGTTCGTAACGAAGAGAAACAGTTGATCAAACCCCGGGAAAAAGCAGCGGAGGCGAACCCCAAGGCAAACGGCAAGACTCAAACCGAGTCCCACCAATGTCCATACTCTACTTGATTCGAAGATCGACGAAACTGCAACTCTACCGCTACACTACCGTGTCGGGTCATTACTTCCAATATTATATAGTTGTATAAACAAAAATAAGTCTTAGCCTCCCACTCTCCCTCAGTTCTCCCCCCCCCCGCTGCCCCTCATAAATTAGAGTTTTTCTTTCGTTTTAGTGTGATTTTGAGCCAATAAAGTTTGTATTTGATCCCCCCCCCTCCCCGATGCTTCACCTCAGATACCACTCAGCTCCCCCTCATTCTCCCCGTCACCTACCCTTCAGCTCCCTACCCGCTTTTTATCAGCACTTCCATAATCAATTGACTTTTATAATTTGGTTACAGTAAAATTTCTAAATTAAAGATTTTTTTACATTATAATTAAATAAAAGAATATATAATAAAATAAGGTAAGGGTAAAAAAAAGTATCTCTTAGTATCTAGATATTAATTCTATAATATTGAGAAATTCAGGAGTGTTGTTAATTCGTGAAAGACTCCTCAGAAGTTAACAAGCAATACATTTTTGCAAAAAGTTAAGTTTTTACATGTAAGGAACGACTGCTAACGATTTTTTAGCCAGATCAAATCAATTTTAGTCATTTAAAGCATTATAACAATACTTTAGAGAAAAACTTTAACTACAAAAAAAGTGAATTTTTTTTTAGTTTTACAACTTTTGTATTTAACATTTTGATCTTAACCGTCAAACAAAAAAATTAGGTACCACAAATAAAAAATTTTGGGCAATGTAAACCGATTTTCGTTGTTTAAAGCGTTAGGATGAGATTTTAGAATAAAACTTATACTACAAAAAAGTTGTGTTTTTACGAATTACAACTAATGTATTTAACACTTCGTTGTAAAATGTTAATTTTTTCTTGTCATGGGTAAAAAACGGTTTTCTAAGTTATTCTCCGTTATTTTTGCGATCTAGGGCATTTAATTGACTTTCTAAAGAAAAGTGTACCACAGACAAAAGTTGTATTTTATTGAGATCCGCAACTTTTTTCAGAACACCCTAGCTTAAAATGTTAATTTGCAAAGTTACAACGAAAAAAGAGATTTTTTCCCCTCGAAGCTACATAGTAAAAGTGCTGGGAATTTTTTTTCCTTCGACCAAACTTCTCTGATTTTAAACCATCACGTTATATGGCGAAGACAAGGATATCTACCAAATTTGAGGTCAATCAGATAAAAAGTACTTGAGTTAGTCTGAACACTTGATTACGTACGCACAGGGTTGATTACATACGACGCGACATAGGACCACTTCGGATCACACTCATATTAGGATCAAAATTTTTCTTTTACGTACCAAATAGTCATTTTATAGATGGTTACACTTTTTGATCCAGAGAAAATACAAGGTGAAGCAGTCGTGCCTAAAAAATGATAGAAATTAATTAAAACGAGTTAATTAATTAAACAAGAACTTAATAAGATTGATTTACATTGTGGCACCTCGTATGCCGTTTTAAGCCATCTGTTAGAAAAAAAAAAAAAACAATTGTACATTGAGACCCTTAATAACTTCATGCTGCTAGTGATAATATACAGAATAGTTATAGATTTCGAAAGATAATTAATTATCAATTCATTATTTGGCATTTAGAAAATAACTATTTTTTCAATGATGAGAATTTTTAGAATATTTTTCATATAAAATTTGAATAGAATTGTATTTTTTTATGAGGAACAAATTAAAAAAATGAACCATCTACAATATTCAAACCTAATGGAAACCAAAATATTCTATGACTTGTAATTCCTTCTAGAAGTAACACAGATGCAATTCCAGCCTCTGTCATCACAAAAAATTTTTACCTTAAAAAATAGAGTAACCATATTTTTTTGGTATAAAACAGTTTCTCCTGATCCCCCGGGATTGTCTATAAAAAAAAATTTAATAATTATATATAAACATCACTTAAAAAATGTTATTTTGAAATTTTCTTGAATATACGTACAATATTTCAGACATAATTTAACAGAAAAAAAACCATACTGGTTACTTGGTGACGAAAATTTTTTGTAGTTTATAGCAAATGAAATAATTGTAATGATTTGTCCTCTCATTCAAAAATTTGATTTATGTGTAAAAAGTCACGATCTTATCATTATCAAAATATTCTACAAAAAAGTTTTAATATTTGTTTTAAATATCGTTAACTACAATTTTTCTAAAAGTTAAAACCATGCAAAAAATCGTTTTGTTTGAAACGACAACATAACGCTAATCACTTCATTAACAATGTTATAAACTCAAGAATTTATCAACTATTAAAAGTTTCATAAATGGTTCTATTCAATGTTCTTAAATTCTTAAATGATGCCATGCTTTAAATTTTATTATAATTTTATTTTTGAAAGAATAATTTATGATAGAAGGAAAAATAATAAAATGCCAAATAGCTGTATTTTTTATAATGTTTGTTCAATTTCACCAAGTTTTGAGATTATTATTGAAAAATAGTTTGCAAGAATAAATAATTCAATACTCTTACTAAATAGTCAATTTTATTAAATTTTTAATAAGAAGAGACTTTTCACAATTATCTTAAGAACATTTAAATTTATTTTCATCAAAAAAAGGGGGGATGTAGAGAGGAGAACGCATGGAGGTGGAGAAATAAATAATATGCTGTTTGTAGACTTCAAAACAGCATTTGTTAGGTTCATAAGAGAAATGTTATAGGTGAAATTAGAGAGAATGGGGATACGTATGAAAATTAGAAAAATGTTAAAAATAATATACAAATGGAAAAAAGTAAAAAACAGTTAAAGGGGTAATAAAGGCGTAATCATGAATCAGGGTACACTAAAGTTTATTTATAGAGGATATGGGCAATAAGTGGATTTAGAATAATACAGGAAGTGTCACAATAAATCAAAATTCTACTGTCTTAAATTTGCTGATGACGTTGTCTTAGGCTTGGAGCATTTAGGAAAAAAAAACGAATGCTGAAAGACTTAAATAAATATGGTACAAAAAAAATACTGGAAGTGAAAATAAAAAAATAAATAAAATCTTAATAATAAGTAATATAGAGAGGATAAGAACAGATATGTTTTAATTTAAAGGTGAGGTATTGGAAGTTAAAAACGAGTATACAGATAGAGGAGTGTGGTTTAAAACTATATAGCTTATTGTGGCACAGAGAATAATGACAGGTAGGATGTTAAGAACAGTTAACGAAATTTAAGGCTTAAGGAAATGAGATATAGTGCACAGTTTGAACAGAAGATATTTTTAATGGGTTACATGATAAAAATATATACCACATTAGGAGCGGAGAATTTCATGTAAAAAAAAAAAAATAATAAGTAGAAAAAACAGAAGGCAAATTTAAAAATATGAAGTTAAGTTGAAATAAAAACAAAAAAAAATATAAATGGAAATTAAAGGAAGGAAGAGTAGGTATGGAAATAGAAATGAGGAAAAGTTTAAAAGGATTGTTTTTGCCAATTTTAAAAATACACGTTAAAATGTTAAAAAATGTATGCTTGATGGAAAAATTAAGGGGAACGATCAATAAAAATTAAACAAAATTTGGTCAATAAGTTAAAGTAGGATATGAAAAAGTAGAGGATCAGGAAATAATAGGTCTTATAAAGATAGCGACCAAGAAAAACATACTTAAGAAAATCAAAGAGAATTTTATAAGGATAAGATGGACTTTCATCAATCAGAAAAGACAAAAAAACTTAATGGTAATTCACAACTCTTACATTAGTAATAATTAGGAAAAAAAAGGAGATTTAAAAGAAAAATGGTGTAGGATAAGGTATAAGAATGTAGAAAAGAAGAAAGAAATATAATTTTGAGTGATTGACGGTATCTATGCAATAAAACAAAAACAGCTGCAAATTTATAGGCAATATAAAGCTTCCTTATTCAAAAGTTCTTCTTTTTGTCACAAACACTACCTCATCAAATTTCATTTTTTTCTAATCAAAAAACATTATTTGAGGAATTTTGTGATTTTAAAGATATTTTATAACAAAATATTCTGAAAAAAGTTAACTGGGGAATAAATAATTTTTTTTTAAATAAAACAAAAAAAATTACTGTTATTTCTTTGACCATACAGAATAAGAATTTTAAAATGTTACCGTTTTATACTTAAAACTTATATTTATAATTTGATTTGTAGTTTTAAAAAATGACCAAAAAAAGTGCTTAATTATTTCAGTAATGATGATTCTATAAACATTACATACATATATATTACAAATAAGATTAAATATAGACCTTAAGCGTGAAAAATGATAGAAGTCATTGATCAGTATTAAATGAGTAATAGTTATTTGTTTCAGCTGTACACTTATTTCATGCATTGATTATATTTTTTTTAATTCTAAGTGAATTTTATCGTTATTGTTTTGGTTGTCTGCGTTTGTAGGCATATATGTATGGAAGTATAAGTTCATGTATTAGATATTTAGACATAAAAATAAAAATATCAAATAATGGGGATTGGCACACGGAGCGTGCAGAAGCGAAGCACAACAAGTATATATATATATCTTCCTATATTATATAGTTGTATGAATAAAAGTTGGTCCAGCTCCCCCCCCCCCCATTCCCCACAGCTCCCCTCAAATCACGTAGTTATTCGTTTATTTTTACGTGATTTTTAACACGGTTTTTTCGGGTAAGCTCCCCCCGCTCCCCCGCAGCGCCCCTCTAGCTGCCCACAGCTCTCCCTCCACCTTCCCCTCAGCTCCTCCCATCCCTTCATAACTTATTCCACAATACACACACTGACACAACTTAATTATCAATTAATGGATATGAATCAATAATTTGGTTTCATTTCGATTTCTCCCTTCTACATGTCTTAAGATTTACATTATATTAGCAAATGTACAATGAAAAAACATGAGGGTAAAAAAAAAGTATCTCTTACTACCAAGGTATTGATACTATAACACACACACATGTATATATATATATATATATATATATTCCTGTATTATATAGTTAATTCTTGTGGATCGTAAGTAATAGCCTCCACACATGTTTATTCACATGCTCAAAGGTAAGGTAACAATAAGGTAAAAGTATGCTAATTTTTAATAATTTTCCATAGTAAGTCTGAAAATTCCCATCCCCGCCCCCGCCCTTTTTAAGTTTTCCCCCAACAGCCCCCCCCCCCCTTATTTTGACCGTAGCCCCCACCCGTCCTTTCACGCCACCCCGTGCCCCCCATTTTCGTTAGGTTATCCCTTACTTCCCTAACAATCCACGAGGACGTAGAATTTATTTAAGTCTAATATAACCCCCCACTGTCCCCCCGCATTTTAACCATAGCCGAAGATGGCCGACGTACCCCAAAAGACATATTCTCGCCGAAGTCTCCTGAAAACAGACGAATTATTCCAATTACAGATGAACCCTTTCACCCGACCCCCCAACATCGTCAAACTTTGCCGAAAACAACCGATTGCAGCTGAAGCCACTCCTTCACAGCGCCTCGGAATTGTCTGTTTTCCCCGCACGTTTTATTTGGCTAATAGACAGAGACACAACAATAAAACGTGATCATTACTAATGTAACTGATGAAACAGATAACAGAACGCCCGAACGCTTGAGCTCAATACGAAATAAGAATAAAATATAACTTAAACACCTAGTACCAAATAATCAAATAGACCCGCCCGCTTACACTGTTTATAAACAGATCATTTATTTACTAAGAGTGTAATCAGATAAGTATATTGGGTTTCGGAATAAAGTACATGGAATAATACCCTATATTATACCCTAATAACACCCTATTGCAGAAATCGGGCAGAGCAACCGATTCATGCACATGATGCAAAAAAAACAAGGTGTGTGTCACTGCTCAGATATAGTTTGCTAGACTACAGCGCAATCACGGTTTGCACACACGTCTTATTCGACTAAAAGACAGAGGCACAACAATGAAACATGACCATTAGTAATACTACAGACAAATCCTTATTCTTCGTGGTTATATTCGATCTTAGCATCCTAAAAATCATATAAATACACATACATCTTAATTTTATAAATAAATTCCAAATTCGACCCAGTCCGCGGGGTGATATAGGAAAATGTTGCTAGCGGAAACACGGACAATTGAAGATTATTTTTATGGTCATATTCGGTTCCAGCGACCCCAGAAACATATAATATATGCAGTCTAACTACTGGACCTTAACATTTTTTTTGTGTGCCTATGTAATCAATGGAGAAATCAAAATAATTATCACACGCATCACTCAACGCATTAGTGAAATCCGTTTTTACGGCCAATACGTTGTCCCGTACATGCGGCTCTGCCACAAGGCTTATGTTAATCCAACATATTACAACATTCTCATTACTACGCCCATGACCGTGCATGTACTTGTATTAATCACCTATCCTAACACAATGTAACAACACAATATATTTCAGGCTACTGTTCAAGGTTCAATTTAACGAATCACCAGTAAAATTTTAGATCTGATTCCCCCTAACCAAATTAATCTTAAAACGGAAGCGATGCTTGTTGATCGGTCGCAGCAGCAGGCAAGATTTTAGGTCTGCAACCACTAGTAATCATGAACTTAAATAGCCCGAATCAGGCTAAAAATCCCGCAATTAAAAAAAGACGAAGACACGTTTATTTTAGACACTGTAAACGATGTTATTGAAATAAAAATTATCTCCTTACATTCCAATATCGCTATAGACTCAATAAGAATATTAGCAGTCATAGCATTAACATATCAAAATGTGATATCATTGAACACACTAACGTTAACAATTGTTAGAAAAAATATACTTTCCATATATTGCCACCCAAAACCCAAATTAACGAAACGGATATCAGGAAATATATTTTTATCAGAAGAACAAGCCCAACTTCAATACGATTTCAAAGCTTTCGTCTTAAAAAAACACGTATAGATGCGGTACTTTTTGTTGGCAGAATTTCTACAATTAGCGACGAAGAACGAAGGTTAAAAATAAACGACTCCACTTCATGAGATAACGTAAAGAGTCAAGAAAATCTGTATCAACCTCTTGCTATAATGATTTTGAAGAGGAAAACTCCATATGGCCACCTAAAACTAAAATTATCAATCCATTAGAAGTGGTGAGCAATGAAAATAAAATATTTATTAAACCGAAGGTCCCCATTTAAGTTCCTGTAAAAGAAAATGACGCCCAAGGTCAAACTTATGGGCGTCGAATAACGACTGTCCCAAGAATAAAACTACTTAGTTTACTTTTTTCGGCCTAAAACCAATATACAGACAACAAAAGTATGTAAAGAATCAGACGTTTTTTGCAGAATTCAAAGCAATATTGTGAGAATTACTGACATTTTAGGAAGTGATAGAAAATGGCGGCCAAAGTTGGTGAAAAACAGTTTGTTTCGTTTGAAAGCCATCGATGACTTTAGTTTAAAAAAAGTTCGTACAAAAGGTGTGACAATATTTAAGACGGATCAATCCAGCCCGGTACGATGTCAAAAAAAAAAAATAAATAAATAAAAAAAAAACCATTGAATATAAAGTAAGTTTGAAACGCTCGTATCTCTTTAAAATAAATGTTTCCTACATTGGGGAATTTTGCAACCCTTGGTAGAAAAAATAGGATTCGCCACTTATGTGCATCCGACCAGATGGTCCCCTCGGGTCGTTACATCGAAAGCGCCCTCGGGCCCAGGGTCCGCCCTGGAGAGATGCACATTTGTGACAAAAACTACTATTTCGACTCCATTCAGCAAAAGTGTAGCCTTTGACTCAACAAACAAAAGCATTTTTGAAAATTGTAAAAATAATCAAAAGTTTTTTTAAAAAATGATCTTTTTGAAAAAAAACTTTTATTCGAATAATTTATACACACGTTGGTTTTTACTAGCTTATTTAAGCTTAAACTTTTCTTTTAATGTTGCTGTAACATATAATAGTACTGCGAGCTTAAGTTATTGATCGGTAATACAAGAGTTTTTTTTGTTTCTAAAAGCATCAATTATCATGAAAAATAATTATTTGTAGAAATTGTGACGATCGCATCAAACTATGGTACACCAAGATTAACTGTAAAGCAAAAAATATGACATTTATGCAGATAAAAAACCTGGCTTATTAACAATTTTGAGGAAAGATCAAGAGGAAGAACTCGTGCAAAGGATAACAACTTGTTATCAGCAAGATTTTTTGGTCGCAAAAGCACAGCTAATTAATACTATCATTATTTGTTCCGTAATACTTATTTAAATGTACTGTTAGTCTAAGAAAAGTATGAACGATTTAAATATGGGTAGCTCAATAAAATATGTTAATAATGATAGCATGAAAATTTGTAAATAAAATACTTTTGATGGTTCTTTGTGCAATACATTCTTCAATTTATTAACAGTGACTCTCTTACGCTTCAGAAATAAACGAGTTGTCAGTAGTACATAAACAGTAATTCAATCAGTGGCAGTAATTAAGTGTCAGTAGTACAAACAGTGGCAGTAATACCAGCATTTAGCGAGTATGATAAAAATTAAATTAAAATTATACCTGAAAATTTTTATCGACTAAATGTTTTTTATATTCTACCTACATCCGGAAGCTGTTATTGAAAAAAATGAGTTATGTCGATTCATACATGTGTTAAAAGTACCCTTTAACATACGTCCAAGAAAAAAACGTGACAGTAATACCTATGTAGTGTGAAAAAAACGAGATTTGAAGACAAAAATTAATCCGTCGACTAATTTTGAAGGTAAAAAAAAAGTGATACTTGATAAATTATGCATTATAACAATTTACAGTGATTATTTGATATTTGTTGGACATAACCTCCAAAAAAATTACATTATCAATAAATCGGGTGTAATATGCTTGTAATTCGTATACGAACGCCAACAAGTGGATATTTTAACTTAAGCTGATGCATTTTATATTGTTCTGTTTTCTACTTTATTAAAACAATAGTTTCATGTATGACATGACCTTAAATAAAAAAAAAAAAAGTTTTTGAGAAAAAATTAAACCTTTTAAAGAGTTTTTGAGTCATTATTAGAAAAAAAATGTAATGATACTAGTAAGATCATATACTGCGATAACTATCTACGAAATTTTGAAATTTGTTGAACATAACCTCCAAAAAAATTATATTGTCAATACATTGGTTATCAAATGCTTTTTATTCCTATACGAAGTAAAAAAAAGTGTATATTATTGCTTACGTACATGCAATTTATACCATCGTATCTCTTGCTGTGTCGAAGACGAAAATATCATATGTACTAACCTACAAAATACTGAAGTTTCGTATTCTTAGACTTTGATAAATGAATTTTAATCTTCTTATTACGGATTAATTAATGCTTCCATATAACCGCTACATGATACCTCTACCTGAATTTTCTGTATTCTATTGGGAATTCTTTTCAATAAGTATGTAACTGTTTTATGGTTTATCGTGTTGTTTTAAACTCCTGACGCAAATGAGTAATTTTGAGTATGATTTTTTCCTATATTCGGTGAAATACTATGTTATTAATTACATGTACATTAGTTTAAATTTAGTTCTGATTTGCGAAAGGAGCTGCGTTTATAGAAGGAAATGTCATAAAAAAAATAAATTGTTTAATGAATTTTATGTATTCTATTTAAATAATTTGATAGTCAATATAAAGAATTTAAATTCGAAATAAATTAGACATGTATAATATTTTTTATAT
Organism: Copidosoma aretas; assembly: GCA_030522625.1. Lineage (NCBI taxonomy): Eukaryota > Metazoa > Arthropoda > Insecta > Hymenoptera > Encyrtidae > Copidosoma > Copidosoma aretas. Next base: position 10,044 of record JAPYYV010000489.1, read on the forward strand.
TTTTCTTATAACGTTCAATGCCATTACAAATAAAAGCCAAATAACTGCAATAAAGTTCTATAACATCTCTATTTTACAAGCTTTTATTCTTTACAAGTAACAAAGCCTGAGCATTCATGGTTTATAAATCCTTTGTAAATTTCATATCAAATAAAAGGAGCCAAAATTCAAAATAGCGGAAACCAATATAAAAAAGAAGATTGATGTAGAAGTTTCTAAAATAGCCAATTTTATCAGCTTTATCAATTAATATAGTAATCAGTACAGTTACACTATAAGAGAATATTAATTGAATTTCCTACCCAGATACCTTACAGAACCGAAAAAAATTTGTTCAATAACTATTAGGACTAGTTATGAGGACCATCTTCTCATTGCAAATTTGCAAAATGTAAGGATCATAAGGTGTGCCTGCAGACAAAAATGTTTTAATTAACGTTGTATTTCAAAGAAAAATGAATTTTAAAAGCACTGTTACTTTAAAAGAAAATTCCTACTAAAACTTATAAGATAGAATAATTACTTATTTTAAGTACGTATCAAAAAATGTACAATTCTATCCACTTAAATTTAAAACATTTTCTACTTATGCCTAAATCTAAAAGTAAATAAAAAATAGTCATACATCCTATATCTATTTACATTATTACTGTAAATAATATATTTTGTCTATCTCTTTTTCAATTAATAAAAGGATTACTTTAACTAAACCTTTTTAACGTGTACTTTAACATCATAGTTCTATAAAAACTTTGATTGAAAATCGTATCTACGTTTTCGAGAACTTGTGTCCTTTCGTCCAAAATGCTTATTATTTTCATAATACAAAAGTAATAATTAATCAACAAAAGTGCAGGCGACCAAGTAATGCAGGTGACTGTATAAATTATTAAGATAACGTGATAAAATAAATATGTACCATCTATTTTGTTCGCCACTAGCCAGATATGATATAATTAGGTTACTAAGCTTTTTTGTTGTTGTAAAGAAACTAAATTTTGTATTTAATTCAATCGTTGATTGTAAATAATCATGATATAGTAAAATACGTAAAGTGTATAATATATTGTAAAGACTGTTCCAAAAAGGTTTATATGAGTATCGTAAGTATTTTCAGACATCTTATCACTGACATTTCACAGCAGTAGATCCAATACACTGAAAGCAAAAAGTGTCTGTTGAAAAAATCTTTAAGAACAATAATATCTATACTTAGTGTTCTAAAAATGTTCCAGGAAAATTATACCACGAGATCAAGCTTGTCAAGACAAACAAAAAAGCTTTTTACCAAATTTCGATCCGATGCGTAGTTTTTGAGATATTGTCAATTTAAAATCAAAGAATTTCTGCATCACATAACAGGCTACGATAGTTTTTTAAGTATTTTTTTACTGTGATTATACAGATTTTCAGTTGACAATATAATCTCGAAAACTACGCATCGGATAGAAATTTAGTAAAGAGCTTTTTTGTTTGTCTTGACAAGCTTAATCTCATGGTATAATTTTCCTGGAACATTTTCGGAACACCCTGTATTTGTTTGGCAAACATAAATTTTTTATCATACAAAAGTCATGTATTATGTTATTTATAAAATTTTGTTAATTTATCAAGTGGCATAAAATATCATGTATTTCTACTAGTTATTCTTAAAGAAATTGGAAAAATAGAGCCTGATCGATCAGACCTGTATATTAATCTTGCAAGTAGTCATTTAAATAATGACCTGCGTACTTTTGGCTGTTTGACTGGCTTTCGAAGACAAATTTATCAAATTTTGTCACAGTTATTCTAATTAATGTTAGAAAGATACCATCAAAAAGCATTCAATTACACTATAAAATTATCTCGATTAATATGGATGCGCTAAATACGTAGTATCATATGTTTTAAGATCTTCTTATATTTTCTTATTCATTTTTTTCGATATTAAATTTAATAAAAAAACAGCGACTAGTTTTAAAAAATACTATGTTTAATCTACCGACCGCAGTATTTATCACTATGTTCTTCTTATGTTCCCAAATTTTAAATGTATATCACTGATTTTTCTGAAATGTTTAGATACCAAGTTCATTTAACTAAGCCGTCGATTTTATTTCATTAAAACAAATATATTTTTGGTTAATTTTAAATGTTTTTCTGTTAAAATTGAAAAATTTTCTGTGAGAGTGCGGGACTTAAAGATTTTGCTGGGTTGAAATTACGTGGAAGAAAAAAAAAAATGTAATTAATCTGAGTAGGGCTCTGCGTTTTAAGTCTTCATTTAGAAAATCTCTAACTTGTGTAATTAATATCAAGACTTAAAATTGAGTCAGACTGAGAGATTTGTAGTCTTTAATATATCTTCCTACTTATAGCAAGATTGGTTCAAAATTTTTTTGTAAATGCTAGGACAAGCAAAAAAAGGTCCTTCCGAAAAATGGCCTTAAAAACTTGTTAGTAAACTTACAGTAATTGTTCAAACTCGCTTTTGTTCGTCAGAATTAACTTTATAACCCATTGAAATGCCGTACCATTTAATTAAGTGAAGTGCAAAATTTGAATTTGAAGAATTGCCCTTTTGCGCTCTGGCTGGCGCGGGCAGCTACAGAAGGGGGCGCGCCGCGGCGGCGGCACTTAATTGGCCGCTGTTCATAAAATTTCGCCCATAGCGGTACCACACTTTTTGAGTGCTGATATAATTCCATGTAAAACATACATGCCGTTGTCCTTTACTCTGAGATAATATGGAGATGATTAATTCAATAGGAATATCTTGTTGACAAACATATGTGTAAGAGACCGCGAAAAGTGCGAAGCCGCTATGTAGGGAATTTGACGTGTAGCGGTCAGCCGGGCCACGGACCGCACCGCAAAACTGCAAATTTTGAAAGTCAAATTTTTTAGTAGTTTTTCAGGTCTTAACTCACGTCTTTTTAATTTGTAAATGATTATTAACGATATATAAGCAATGAATTCCGTAAAATATCTAGGTTGAGCGTCTTTAGGGGATCTAACCGTATCGATTAACTGAAAAAGTTATCATAGAGCTCAACAGGCGGCGGAAACATAAAAACGAAAATCTACTTTTGTTGTAAGACTACTCTTCTGCAGTCTACCGTCATCGACAATGCTAACGTAATCGTACTGAAGCGCTAAGCTATACTTGTTGTTGATTTTGTAGTGCTCAGCTAATGCCTATTAAGTTCTGATACTTTTTAATGCAAACAATAAGTGTTTAACTTGGACTCACGTAAATTTCAGCCCTTAATAACGAAAAATGGAATCATAGATGTTTTTCCAAAAAAAATTATCTTGGCTTCATGGAGTGTAAAATAAAAATATTCTCCGTAAATTTGCGGAGGATGTCAGCCTTTAAATTGAACTGAGAACGATTCTGTAAAATTATTAATTTTTAAAATAACCAATGTGTTTGGAAACTACAAAAAATGATTTTTGTGTAATACCCATCAATAAGTGCAGCACGTTACTTTCACATGTTACCGTGGCATTTTAAGAAAATTTTACTTTTAAAGTCGCCAGCGGAACAAACAGGTGTATAAATTATTCGAATTTCAAAAAACGCTTTTTTCAAATTAATTGATTCTTGCAAAAACGTTTAACTATCTTTAAAATCTTCAAAAACACTGTTGTTTGTTGAGTCAAAGGCAACCCTTACACTAAATATAATTGAAAATAATTTTTTTTCTACTAGATAGAAGCACTAAATAAAAAAAGGGATTATCAACGTTTTTAGTTATTTCAACATTTTCGACATCGGACGTGGTTGGATTGAAGCCGTATAAAATATTTCTACAACTCTTTTACAAATCTTTCTGAAAATAAAAGGCATCGTTTTTTTCACAAAAAAAACCTTTTTTCACCAACTTTGGTCGCCATATTCTATAACTTTCTATAATGTCATTTGTTTTAAGAATATTACATTGAATTCTGCAGGAAATTTCTAATTTTTAACATATTTTTGTTTACTGTATGCCAGTTACGTAAAATTGACATAGGGTTCAGAATAAACAGACCGGCCTTAATATTTATGGGCAAAGCGGCAAACAGTGCATGGAAACGACTTTTTCCTTATAAAATAAAATTACTTGTGACTGAGTGGTCCGCTCATAACGTTTTTTTTTCCATTTCAAGCTTGTTTAATAGGGCTTATAGAAAAACTACATAGAATGTAGGAAATTATGATGCTAACCTACAAATTTACAGAGAATAGCAGATGACGTGAGTTATTTCTGGGGCCAGGTATGATTCCGTAGGAAACGGTAGGCCCACAGATAAACCAAGGTAATTTTAGTGCAGAATCTGAATTAACAGGTTGAAACCGTCTTGGAGTTACATTTATTGATTGAATTTCAATAGTTTAAACAATCACAGAAATTGAAAATTTTAGTTCAGAATATTTTTTTATGCTACTCAAGCTTATTTTAAAAAGAAAAGGGCTCTTGTATTTTCTTTTTACAATTATGGACAACAAAAAATAGGAGAAATAGCTATAAATGGACTTCAAACTCCCGTGTACTACCAAAAAAAAATTACCAGAAACGTTATTTGGTAAAAAATTTAATTTTTGCATTAATAGATATAAGGTTATCAACTAATGAAGTAAAAATTTCTTGATTGTAGGATTCCAAAAATTTATAACTTTCTTAGGAAGCATTTCACAAATAAAATACAAAGGAAATTTTCTTTTTAAAATGAGCCAAATTATCATAAAAATAATAATCTGAACCAAAATCTTCAAATTTTGGTAATTGCTGAATAGTCAGGACGCCAGAGATTCAGAGGGTAGTGGTCCTTTACTTTATAATATTGTCCCTAAGTGTCTACTTCCACGGAGATACGCACCATTGGTGTTTATTGCAAAATAACATTAAAATCGGGATTCTTTTCAATTTTCAATAAATATCTCGGTAAGTATTGGTTTTAAATCAAAAAGCTTTATACAAAAGTTGTTCATTTGACAATTTTGCATAAGGATTAGGTCTTCAAAAAATTAGAAAAATTTTGTCCACGTTCTCATTGTTTGCCAAGTCCGATCCCCAAATCCAAACTGCAAAATGGCAGCCCATTGTAATTTTTTAATTAAAAACTTTGATTGTGTATACATTTCATTAAGGGCATGGAATTGACATCCAAGTATTGAGATTCATTGAAAAATAACCTTATCTCCGTTGACTTCAAAATTTCATTTATTAACTAAATAAATCAAAGAGTTATTAGAAAAAAACCGTGAATGATAGGCCGTATGTTCTCCAATTTTAAACTTGGATGTAAATAACTTTTTGCAAATGATTGCGTGAATTTCTTTATAAATTTACAAAAAAAAAGTTGCTGTAGGACTAATAGAAGCCGAGATACAATTCTTTTACTTTTTCATGCATCCCGGCCGTAATACTTGTTATTTCGACTTCGGACCTGCACGACCTTTTAGCTAATGGTTTATTCTACTATACACAATTTTTTCCTATCTATTTGGTCAATCATTTTACATTAAGCGACTAATCAAGTTAGTGAAAAATAGCGTGTAAAGAGCGGCACTTGAGCTGCTGCGGCCAGCAGCGCACAGCGTATGCGCAGTACCTCGAAAAGCGATGTAGCAGAACCGTTCGGCGTTGCCCCTGGATTCTTGGTTGCACTATCAATTACTCCATGAGCAAGTGTCGTAGGAAAGTGCAGTAAAATTCATTCCTATATAATTTTTCCTCAGCTTCATGATGGTGCTAGCTATTTTTACGCACTTTTAGTAGAATTTTCTGTAATTTGCATTTTTTCAAAATTTTTACGTACTACCGAAACAACGTGCATATTTCAATTTCTTTTAGTTGTTTGTAGTTAGAAATGTCTTGATTGTGTGAGTGCGATGTTTTAATTAACTATAAAATTATGCTGAATAACATTTTGCCACATTTTTGAACCACAGCACTTGATTTATCGACTTTTTAGCGTCTCCTTTATAACGCACTGAAAGTTGGTACTGCAAATGTATTTGTAAAAACTATTTTGTAGAATGCCTTTTGCAGTTATTTTATAAGATGATACAAAGACAGTTAGGTCCCTTCATAGTATACGGTACAAACCATTCACTAAGCTCTCACTCTGCAATTCCAGTAACTTAGCAGCGGCTCTACCACCAACTGAATCGGCAACATTTCAGCATTATCCACGAGTTTTTTTACAACTGATATTGTTGACAATAGACACCAATATAAAAGCTGCAGACTTTGGCTAGAAAAATACAACAAACAGCTTATTCCCCTAACTAACGACAAGTGCGCTTCCGGAAAAATTGTTAAGTATGATTTTTTGTAGTTGCGCAAAAAGATGTTAAGCAAGGTAGGTTCGTGCCGAAAAATTAAGGTTCCGTGCTCATCGTTGTGCAAAAAATGGGAATAAATTGTTTCAATATCGAAGAGAAAGCATTGGTGGAAGTAGAAGAGAATGAAGACGACAGTAGTTTGGAAGAAATACTTTGAGACAGCAACCGAAAGTATCGTCGATATATTTTCATTCGAAGAAAAAAATTCCTATGACCCAAGTAAAAATAAAAGTAGCTAAGCGGATAATGAAACAATCGCAAAAAAAAACTAGGTATAAGTAAATGTTAATGTTTCATAAAAATTAATTTTTTGTATAGTATTATGGGCAAAAAATTGGTTTGTACTATTTTGTGACGAAATAAATTATTTTAAATCCTTAATTATTACTCATTTTTTGGTATGACCTATATATATATATATATATATATATATATACAAATTTCACCGGTTATTTATTGAAATATGCACGTTGTTTCGTCGGTACGTAAAATTTTTTGGAAAAAAATGCAAATTACGGTAAGTTATACTAAACGTGCGTAAAAATAACTAGCACTATCGTGAAACTAACAAATAACATAGAAAAGGATTTTACTGCACTTTCCAACGAATCTTTCTCAAGAAGTAATTAATTGTGCAACTAAGAATCTAGGGGCAACGCCTTTTTGAAGTCCTACGCATGCGCGGCGCGCTGCTGGCCGCAGCAGCACAAGTGCTACTCTTCGCACGCTATTTTTCCATCAACTTAATTAATCGCTACATGCAAAAGGATCGACCCAATTGATAGGAAAAAAATTGTGTATGGTAGAATAAAAGCCGTGCAGGACCGAAGTCGAAATGTCAAATATTACAGCTGGAATGCATGAAAAAGTAAAAGTATCGTATCTCGGCTTCTATTAGTCTTACAACAAATATTTTTTGTAAATTTATGAAAAAATTTACTGAATCATTTGCATTAAGTCATTCACGTTTATGTTAAAAATTGGAGAAAATACGGCTTATCATTTCCGGTTAATGTTAATAAATTTTTTATTTGTTTAGATAAAAAATTAAATTTCTAAGGTAACAAGAATAATATTATTCCTTAATAATTCAAAGAACTAACATGTCGATTCCAAGCCTTTAAAGAAATTTTTACACAATCAAAATTTTTAATTATTAATTTTACAATAGGCTGCCACTTTGAAATTTCGCGATTAGACTTGGCGTACAATGAAAACCATACCAATGTCTAAAACATATCCGATTTGTATTCGAGTTTGAATATTGCAACATGTATTTTTATGCATTTTATTATTTTTTCGTTTTTCGGCTACTCGGCTTGTGTAAACGTTGGACAAATTTTTCGAATTTTTTTTAACACTTAAACCTTATGCAAAATTGTCAAGTAAACAACTTTTGTATAAAACATTTTTCTCTAAAACCAATACTTATCGAGATATTTAATGACAACTGAAAAAATCTGATTTCAAAATTATTTTGCAATAAAAACCAATTTTGCGTGTCTCTATCGAAGTAGACACTTTAGGACAATGTTTTACGTATCTTTCTTCGAATTTTCAGCTGAATATCCTATTTTTATGAAGGACCACCACTTTTCCTTTTTTTTTTTTGGCTCTGGCGCCTTGGCTAGAAGCTATTGGGGTTAAAACAATGAAACGACTGAAAAAGATCAGAAATCGACTAATTTTTTCAAAATAACGGTGAAGGGGGTTTATAGGGTATCTGATTACAAAGTATGAATTAAATTTCGAAAATTTATAATAGCAGATATAATACAGCGATAAAAAAATCACATCATTGTCTAAATTTTCTTTTAATCAATGATGAGCTATGAAAATAATTATTCAAGTTAGTTCACAACAGCTGACGCAACTTTATTCATGCAAAGAAAATCCTTTCGTCCCACATTATATCACGGCGGCTCTTTCTTATTCAAGCATGCAAATATTGAACAGACAAGCGTATAGCAAAATAAAATTACTGATAACGTGTACATATGGGCGTCTTGTTTTATTCCGGCGCTCACGGGTCATGAGAGTAAAAATGTCTCTGTCACATAAACTATAAAACAAGGGACAGAAACACAGAATTAAATTAATAGGAGCGCGAAACTGAAAATGTACAGGGAACAGTACATAAGTATAATATCCAGAGAAAAAAAAAATAATGATCAGAGTATATATTTATAGTATGGTCGAAGTCAAGAAGCATAAGTGCTAGAATGGTGATACATAAATAGATAATATACGTGGATTAGCAGCAGTTGGAAAAGACAGAAATAAATTCCGATCTATTGACACTGATAGTGAGAAAGATACACAACTCCTAGCCTATGCCTAAATTTTCAGTTTAATGAGTTTCTGGTAATGTACAAAAAAATAGCTCATAGTATTTTAGCTCATAGTATAGCTACTAGCTTAACGTTAAGATAGCAGTACACATTATTATTTAAAAAAAAAAAAGGTACAACGAAATTGGTAATGGTCTGCTAAAAAAGTGCAAGGAAATGGAAAATTTTACACAGAGAGAACTCCAAAGGAACGGTAGCATAGAGCAGTGCATGCTACAGTAGCATAAAGCAGCGCAAACTACGTTAGGTCGGGAGCCATACTAATTTGACCTGGTAAGATACAACGATAGCATAGTAAGAGCCTAATGTAGTATGCGCTACCCTATGCTCCCGTAGCATGCGCATACTACCGTTGCCTCAGAGTTATCTCTGAGTAGATTATGCAGGATTTTCAGTCTACTCTGTCATCATTGCAGGTACTGGTGGACGGGATACTTTACTTAAACTTATTAGGGTACCTATCGTTTTTGCTTAATTAAATTGCAAAATAGAGATCAGAATTTCAAATTTATAAAAAAATTGCAAATTATTAAGTCAATTACGATGGTATAAAAGTGATGAACCAACTCTGCAGACATGTGATACACGAAAACAATACAACGTGATGTCAAACATGTAATCATAGTTTTTTTTGCCCAGGATCAAACAAAAATTAATTTACTGACTTTAAAATCACGTACCATTGTTTAGCATTGAAGAATATAGAAGTCAAGTGCGTTGAAGAACTCTTGTAGCCGGTTCCTTTTGTGAAATTCGTAAATTTGTTTCATTGCTGCTTTGAACAGAGAAAACTACAGATTACTTTTTCAAAAAAAGTTATTTTCATTATTCGTTACCTTTAAAAAATGGATATTATTATTTTATTATGGATAGATTTTCAATCCGAAAAAATTAATTTGTCAAACTACCTTTGTAGAAAAATAGATGTAAAATTTTTTTTTTAATAAGGAGAAGCTAAGAAATTATTCATTATAGTTTAAATTTTTCTTATTTCAGGTTTATGGTGCACATATCATCTCCTTATATTTAAATTAAAATTTTTAATTTAATAGAGCAGATCTTTAAAAACAGCTAATCACGGTTAGTAAGGAAGTAGTTTTAGTTTTAGTATAAAAAAACCTTGTATTTTTCATGTTTCTTGATACAGTTTTATTATAATATTGCGCTCGAATATACATACATACTTTTGTTTATAAGAAAAGTTTATTTTAATTTAAAATTCATATTTTTCCGAAACGTATATTCAACAACTATACAGTTTTATTGTGAATGCTGTAGATTCAATCCCATTTTACAGCTTTTACTGGACTTTATTCTTTGCGTTTATTTTTATTCTGTTCCTAAAATTTTTATTATTATTAGTTTTTCAAGACGGGTACACAAAAATCACATGAACTTACCTTCTGCGTAAGTATAATGAGTAAGTGCCTGAATATACTGATTAAGTCCAGAAACAGATCTAGGGAGTGAATAATATAATCCTTGTTGCCCATTCTGCTTTTTTCAATAATTACTTGTGTATCATAAATAACGAATGCACTCATTACTAAAAGACCAATGTAAAGTTGTATTTGACTTATCATGTTCCATTTGAAAAAAAAATTTATTAAAACTGATAGTAACATGGTGATTAATATACTGATTAATATTCCACCAAGATATAACCATTGACGTCGTTTAGATAATAATGCAGAAATAGTGAACGAGACAAATATCACAATCGTACCTGTAAGAATTCATATAATTTAAAATATATATTTAACTTATATTTAAAAAAGTTTCTTTTTAATAATGATTGTAATATAATGCATCCCTTTAAAAATAACATTTTTGTCAGTGTCTATCGTAACGTCTGCCTTTGTGGTACACATAAAAAAATTTTCTTCATAAAAATAGCATTTACAATATGCATTAAGATGCAACACAATGATTATAAAAGCAATCAAAACAAGTAGGTTATGTATATTACGGATTTACCTTATCATACACGTTATCCACTCACAGTAGAGGATACTTTTGTTGGTACTATTCTCTTGATAAAAAACTAACAACTAAATCTTTATATCCTTCAGCTACTTATGTTAATTATCTTTTTCTAATATAATAAATCATAAACTTCGTAAAAAAATTTATCAGGAACTTAGAAACGCACAAAAACTTTAAGTGCGAATTATAAGCAAGCAATAAATAGCTTTTTATTTGAACTAAATTCAAATTAAAACTCTATTACTCACTTGTTCATGAATTCATCATTAAAATATATCGAACTTAGAATACAAACTCGATGATTCGAACAGAATTATTTTTACGTGTGTGTGTGTGCAATATATTTTTCACCCACACATTCATACGCACTTTTCTCCATACCAAGCAGGATCAACACTCGTTAACATTCGTACTTGGCTCCTCTATTATAGAGCGCGTAGAGTATAGATAGAAAAAATTCAGAAGATAGGAGATAAAGAAGGGAAATCGTTCGTCTTTGACCGCTAGCTTGGAATTACTAGTGTGGCACGCCAGCGATCTTATCAGATACGATGACGACTAATACTTGCACTAATACGCATAAAAATCGCAAGCACGAGATTTATATACCGTATCGAGAATAGGCATTTTTCAATCGCAAGCCGAAATAAAAATTCAACTTAAAACTTCCGTACTAACTTCTTCGTAAATTCATCATTAATATACAACGAACTTCTAATACGCACTCGATAATTACAGCATTGGGATCTTAAATGAAAAATTGTATTATGTACGTCAAGTAGAAGATACAAAAATATTAGAAACATATTTTTCATTTCTATAAAAACGAAAACTACGAAGAGCACATGAAATTCCAGAAGTGGAGAGCCGATAACGTCGCAGTACAGTGAGACCTGTACAAAATAATATACAAAATGCACTAAGTGATGGTTTGTGAAAACTACTAAGTATTTTCAGATGCAATTTTGAGGACGGATAAAGACTACTTAAACTACAACTTGTAATTTTTTTTAGACATTTACATGTATTGAATCCGGAGGTATAAATTGTTTTTAAATGTGACAATTCAGAGCTTTTTAGCACTTCGCACATAAACCGCTAAACTAATTAGGATTTCTCATAGAAAATTCTATTCGGTCCGTCGGACAGATTATCAATAAATATTGAACACGTAGTTTTTTCTTTTTTCACATAAACAAGAACTAATTGAGATAGAGCTCGTTGAAGTTTGGAGTAAGGAACAAGTGACTTCACTGCTCGAAAATGATGTATTAGCCATGGCGTCAAATATGCATAGGCAACTCTAAGGCATAGTGAACAGTTATGTTCATCTCGCTGGTACATGCTCATTTGTTTGTAAATCATGATCAAAAATCATGAAATACTCCTTAGGTCTTACACTTTCTCATAGTTATTGTCAGAACATGATATGTGTTTTTTTTTTGGAAAAAAATTTAAGTGTCAACCGTTGAAAATTGTGATTGCTTCAATAAACAAAAGTCCATTACGAAAACCTAAAAATGTTTTGCACAGATTTGTTTCACATCGTCTAAAGAACATCTGCAAAAAATTTCAGGTAAAATTGTTGTATAGAAAAAGGTCTAGAAGCAATTTAGTGAAATTTTGTCGCACGGCCACGTTGCTGTGGCTTCTGTGTGCTATTCATTCTGATTTCTATTAATTACTTTTGAAATTGCAGGGTTAGCTTCATGTCGGAAGGTTCTATTTTTTTTAGAATTAAATGAGATTTTTATTAATTACCCAATTACTGAGCTTTATATTATTATTTTGAGGCTAAATTGCAAAAATATACTGAAGATAGGTAAGTATATAGTGAGCGAAATTTTGGTGCTTAACACTTTATTTATTTAAAACGATGAAATAAAAGTAAAAATTGAGGCAGTAGGGTTATAAACTTAAAACTCATGAAATTCTAAAAGCAAAAGAACCTTCCGACATCAAGTTTATTCTGAAATTCCCAAAGTTATTAATGAAAATCAGAATAAATAACAGTCAAACGCCACAGCCACGTGGCCATGAGCCGGAGTTTTACTTAAATGCTTTTAGACCTTTTTCTTAACAACATTTTTACCTGAAACTTATTGCAGATGTTTTTGAGACGATGTGAAACACAACTGTGCAAAAAATGTTTAGGATTTCGTAATGGACTTTTGTTTATTGAAGCAATAACAATTTTCAACCTGTGGCACTTGAAATTTTTTTCCAAAAAACAAAAATACTTATCAAGTTCTGACAATAACTATGAGAAAGTGTAAGACCTAAGGAGGATTTCATAATTTTTGATCATGATTCACAAACAAATGAGCACGTATTTGCGAGTTGAACATAACTGTTCACTATGCCTTGGAGTAGCCTATGCATATATGACGCCACGGCTAATACATCGTTTTCGAGCAGTGACGAAACTCATCCCTCACTCCGAACTTTAACGAGCTCTATCTCAATTAGTTCCTGTTTATGTGAAAAAAAAAATAAATATGTGTTCAATATTTTTTGATAATCTATCTGACGGACCAAATAGAATTTTCCATGAGAAATGCTAATTGTGACTTAAACTATTTCTTAAAGAACTGTTTTCGACCTATTGCCATTTTAAAAGGACGAAAAAGTTTTTCAATTTTGAAGGAGAATGTAAGTCACATGAGGAAAGATGCTTCGATAAAAAATGTGCGCAATTAAAAAAAAAAAAATGGACCACAGTAAAACTCAATTACCCCGGCTCAATGAACCCAAACCGTTAAAAATGTCTAAAATGGGACGGTATAAAAAATTGTATAATTCCGGGCTTAATACATGTAATTGTCTGAATTTTTCACAGGCTGAATTTTTAGTAGTCTTAAATCCATCATGAGAATGGCATTCGAAAATATTCAGTAGTTTTTTCAAACCATTGATTTCTGCATTTTGTATATGATTTGTGTATAGCTGTTACTGCACTTTGACGTCACCGGCTTTCCACTCCTCAACTTTCATGCGCGCTATTTCCGTTAGTTTTTGTTTTTATTGAAAAAAAATACGTGTCTATATTTTTCGATTACACAGGACCTAACCAATTTTTTTTAATACCTAACTTTAGACTTATTTTTGAGTTTAGAAAAAAAATACGACCTGATCGAGTAATTCTGAGCTCGGATTCCTTTCCACCCCCAAGTTTCTGCTATTTTATACTCCTCTACCTATTTTTTTACTCTTTCAGCCATTATAATTGATAATAGCTTGTATCTTGAATTTAATAACGCAATTTCCCTGTAATTTTTTAATGTTTTTCTTCCTTCCCTAGTGACTTGGATAGATTCTTGCTATTTCCTACGATTCAATAAATTTCATTTTCGTCCATAACTTATAAAGCATAATTATTCATTTAATCATCCGAATCTGTTGGAGCAGATACACAATTATCCTGGAATCGCCAGGGAAATGCTAAATGGGTCAGAGAGAGCATAAAACCAGTTATCATTTTGTAGACAGTATATTCAATTACTGTTCGATCACTGCTGGGCGTTTACAAACATTTTTTTAACCCTTGTGGTAATAACACTAAAATACAGCAGCGCGGTTTCAAATAAAAAAACAAGCATATCAAAAACAAAGGTGCCTGATCCTTCACTGCACAGTACCGGTTACACGAATAACCACACCAAAAATTCTCGTTTTGTTGATAAACCTGGGCTACTGGTAATACAATCGTGTATCGCATTCTATGCTAACCAACATGGTCACGAGCCGGGACAAGAGTGATTAAGCCGCTCAAATACAAGCACTATCTCTCCCCGAGTCTTGAAAATCTACACGCTTGCCACACACATAGCCTACTCTGCACTCTTCTTTCCGTCCACACTAAGAACACGCGAACATACGAAAGCATCGCCTAGCTCCTACGCGCATACTACATATGACATGACGCTTATCAATTTTGCAATCTTTTTTCTGTATTGATCTTATAATTTCCAGTACCTCCGCTACCTGTGTAATTACATAAGGTAGAATATCCCATTTTTCTGTGATATTTATTCTACCTTGGTTGATTATTTGATCCAAATATTGCTCTCATATCACTTCTAGTCTGTATTGATACTCATTTTTTTTTTTTGCTTTCTTTCCAAATAATTATTTTCTTATAATCCACAGCTTCTGATGCTTCCCTCCTTTATTGTATATTAATGCCTTCGATTTCAAAGGTCATCGGTAGATGATCAAAATTATTTTTAGTTACCACTTTTCAGATTTCAACAGCACTATGGCCCTCCGTCTCTACCTCCAATACTAAATCAAGGTTTGATTCCTCCCCTTATCCTACATAAGTTATCTTGACATTTCAATCTCTCTATGCATACTAATTCTTTATTACTAATACTTGGTGTTCGCGCAATTTAACAATTTTTTGACTTCACTGTTTAGCACTTTATCCTCGCATTTACGTCGACAATAAATATTCGTCTCTGTTTCTACTTGCTCCTTTCCTACTCTAGCAATTGAATCACCAGCTATTGTAATTCTGTCTCCGCCGTCCACTTCTAGTTCAATTTGACTCATTAATTTAACTACCATCTTATCAAAAAAAATTTCTTTATCATAGACCGTAAATATCCCGATACTATTGTCTGTGTTTGTATTTTTGCCCTCTTTTCTATTTATAAAATATTTATACTATATTCTTATTCATTTACGTGTATTTCCTTAAAGTTTTTGTTAAATCTTACCAAAATACCCCCTTCTGCCTTATTTTTTAAATCACTTTTACTTCGGCTTTTCCTGTCTATACAAATTGTTTTACTTAATTGATATATAAAAAAAAATTTTATATCTATTTCTACCCATGTTTTAAATTAGTACAATATCGAAATCATTTAAAAAATTTTCCGCTTAAACCAATTTATCAAAGCCTGCAACATTCCAGGATATAATTTTAGTCGTATCCCCTCCCCACTAACCTATACCTGTATCTCACGCATGCTTTTTTTGCTGCTGATGCACTTCGTCCACTTTGTATGGTGCTCTGCGTGTACGATGTTCCAGCTTGCCCCTGCACTGATGTTAATTATACCATACTCCTTTCACTCTGATTTTCACGTATCCCAGCTTTACTGCCAGTCTATTTCTCGTTTCCTCCTCTGAACAATTTCCCAGCCAGTTTAAAAATGCTTTTTCTCTTTACGTATAATCATTTTCGACGCTCATGTCAATATTTTCAAGACTATATTTTTTTTTCAAAACAGTACTTTATTTACCACATATGTTAGTTTTAGCAGTACTCTCTAGCTCAGTATTAGCATCTCTTTGACGAAAATTGGGACTCTCATGTTTCTTTAAGCTATCTTTCGAATTTCTTCATTTCAACAATTTTACGTTATTCTCACTCTCCTTCTTATTAAATTTTTCTTCTTGTTCCTCCTAACCTTTTTCTCATATTACTATTCCCTGTCAGATATCTAATCCGATAATTTGTTCGTGTACACTTTTTGTACATATTTTTGCTGCACGTTAGCTTGCTGTTGACTGTCTTTGTCTCTTATAGGTGTATTTACATCGCTTACCTGCCATTGTCTCTCTGCTCTTTTCTACTGCCAGGTTCGTGTTAATGCACTGAATTGCGTCCGCATCTTTGATTGCTCTTACTCTGCTTTTTCACTATTTTTTTTTACATTTAAAAAATTTGGATTTATTTCACTATTATAAGTACTTCTTAACTTAATGTTCCTTTTAAATTTTTCTACTTCCTCTTTCACAACCTTGTTTTCTTCCTGTAACTACTCGATGAGAATGCGCTGTTTCCAGATTTCCTCGAGTGAACTTATTCTTACTTCTACTCTCTTATATCTTTAGCTGTTTTTATGATGACTATCGTTTCTTCTCGCGCTGTTTCGTCCTTCTTTTTCGTACTTTTTTCTTTCAGCCTGTGTGTGTTGGTCTTCGTTCTCTCTGACTTTATGCATGGTGTCATCTGAAGGATGCCCGACTCCTTCGATCTGCGTCAAACAGCTAGCTAACGCGTTGTCGATACTATCACCTTGCGACTTCGCTGGTGAGTTTGGTTTTTCCTTCTTTTTGTTGGAGATCGTTAAATTTTGTTTTTGCTGGCAAAGATATCGTCGTAGTTCGCCTTTTCTAAATACTTTTTTATACGTACTACTATCTGTTTGCCACCGTCTTTCTTGTTGTCGTTTTATCCGTGTTTTATTCCTGCACTTCCCGCGCGCTTTTCGTCGTTATTTATGTCTGCCATATTTAATGCTCTTTTTTCCTCTCGTGAGCACGCTTATAATCGATCTCACTTTTCACTTACACCATGAGTCCCATCTTTTTATCAGCACTATCACCGTACCGTCCTGGGTAGAGGTTATTTTTTCACTTTTTTATAATTAATGATGCCCTGTAACACGGATAATACCCTTTCGTTTACGCACCAACTGTAACAACGCGTGCTTGCCCAACAAGCGCTCTTTCTCCTCCTCGGGTTATTAGATACTAGTTTTTCGTTATTTATAATAGTATTTTTAATTAGGATGCAAAGTGATTCAGCGCTCAAGGTCATTAGGTTATGGTTTTTGAATGTGGTTTTTGTTTTATGGTACAATGTTTTCGGATTTAATGTTTTGTTTTAAAGTTACACGGTTTTAGCATATATTTGAATTTGCAATCTGGCACCTGTTCACTCCGGCGCTGACCGTCAGTTTCAGGGACGGTACATCAGACAGTCAAGAATTTGGTTTCCCGCCGCAGTCAAGAGCACTAAACTTTACTATCATGCAAGCTATAGCTACAGAGTGTTAGCGCACTATGGTATACTGTTTATTACTTGTAATATCTCTCGCTCTCTCTTCTAATGGTTATACATGTACTCTGTGTAAGTGGCGTTAGTTTCGATCACGGACCCGTATACTCAAGTATACAGTAGAGTACGTGCACAATCTATGTTACTAATTTCAAGCAATTTTTGCCCTCCCCCCTGCCTGCTAATTGACAATCGTAGACATACGCTCTACCCCCGCCCCCCCTGGAAAAGTAACGTAAGTTTGTTTTGTATTAAAATAATTATTAATTAACTACTTTTTGAATATTGTATCTCACAGAATAAGTAAATCATAAATAAATCACAAGAAATTAATAAATAAATTATTTATTATAAATGGATTGAGTTGAGATATTATCAAAAAAGCAATGACATTTTTTTAGACTCAATTTAAGTTACTTATAATCAATCAATTAATTATAATAAATAGGTTATAAGTTTGTTTCATCAATAAATGGACTTCGTTCTGATATCCTAGAATTTATTTTTGTAATTATCGTCTTACGTCGGGCGAGGAGTTTTTATTTTCGAGCCTAAGCTTGCGCCTGATAGCTCGGGATATGTAAGAGGAGAAGTACACGGCGCGTACGAGTAATTTTATTTAAGGATGTGCCTTTGCAGGGTATGGAACCTAACGCGGCAGCAGTTGGGCTTCAGCTTATTTTGTAACAACGCTTGCTTCAGTGAGAAAAGCGTACCACTGAGCTAGCAACGGAGCCAACCAGTCGGCTACCCTATGTCTAATCTGTTCAGTGTGTCCCGAGAACTAGGATTCAACCTCCAATACGCACACGGTGGTGAGCGGCCCTGTACCTTTGAGCAGGGCTTGTCAATGCGTGACCACCAGCGGAAAGCTGGTTTGGTACCTGAAATTCAAATACGCATTTATGATGTATTGCTTGGAATATATAGTAGCAGCCTGGAGCAGGAGTTCTGGTTGGCGTACTACGGTTAGGGTGGGCACAAGCAAAAATCAAGTTACAATATATATTTATAATTTTTACTTACTTTTATTCAATTTCTAAATAATTTCCTACAACGAACTGGGGAGAGAGTTCCACTTATACGAATGGATCCCACTAAAGGGGACCTGGACTCACGGTAGAGTCTATGGACTTGGATTGACCCGGGTCTCACACAGAGAGAGACCTGGATATCACTCCTAGTCGGGTTCAAAAATGAAACTGATTTTGCATGGGCCCGGAGCTTCTTTTTATATCTGAAAATTCTCGATCCCTCTCACTCAGGGTACCAAGGAATGATTCTGTCGGGAAATTTGGCGCGGCCAGAAGTATGAGCAAACTAGCTGAAACCCACCCCCATTTTATAAAAATTTAGACTGGGCCAAAAAAAAATTTTTTGTGTAGAAATCGAGCCCGACAATAAGCATCACCACAATAGGACCGAAAAATGTTTGTTCAACCGGTCCAAAATAAATGGTAAAAATGTCCAAAAGAGGTTTTTCGCATCTACCGGAAAAGCCGTAATTCAGACTGTTGGGAAAAATGAAAAGTAGTGTCAAAAGCATAATAATATATATTTATAAATCCTTATTGTCTATTTTACATTGGGACCTTGACGGCTAAATATCGACTGCTCACAACAAATGCTAGAGCTTGACTGCCTGTATCGCTTGTCTCTGTGCATACAATTCGTTGTTATAGTGTACATGTGTATGTACTCTCGACTAGACTGTACCACTTTACCAATTTACTTACATTACAATACGCCCTCTTAAATTGACTGTTTTATCCTTTTGTAGTTTTACTTCACTTTGCCATTCATTTTCATTAACATTCTTTTAATTTTAATATTCTTTCATTTATGTTAAATTTTTCTTTATTTAAACTCTTAGTTAACATATCAGCCATATTATTTTTCGTATCAATTTTTACTATATTTATATTTTCTTTGGATACATTTCCTTTACATGGTGATACAGTACTTCTATGTACTTCGAATTTTTTGTAAAATTTCCACATTTGGCAATCGCAACTGCCCCTAAATTATCTTCATAATTATCAATCAGATTTTCAATTTTCACTTTACAGTTCCATAGTATGATTGCAATTTGTCCTCTGACATTGGACGCTAAGAAATTTCCATTAGATGATACTAAAACAGTTGCTAAAATCTTTAAATAAAAATATCATAATAAATCGTGATAAATGTGTTGTGTATTCGCTAAAATATTTTTTTTGAATTGTTTATACACTCTTAATTGTTGGTAAGTGATTTTTATTTATTAAATAAATAAAAAGTATTTAACGAATATCAATATTACTAAGATAACTATATAGGGTTACAGAGTGTGCATGGCGTACAAAGGAACCCGCGCGCCGATTCGACGCACATCACTAGATTAATTAATTTATCATTAATAGTAAAAATAATGTCTTCGATATTAAAAAAAACGATTTTGATAGAAAATTTGACGTAGAATATAATGGTAATATTCAAAACTCGCTACGAGGGTGGAGCAATGGTTTAAAATCGATTTTAGCATTTTAACTGTTTATAACAATATATATTCGTCATTACTTTCGAATAAAGTATTTTTTTTCGAAAAGTACATTATTTTAGCTTAAAAAAAAAAGGAAGTTTATAGCTGTAACAAAATCAGAGTTATGAATTTTTGAAAATGGGTCTCCAAGCCAAAAACCATCAAAATCTCAAATTTTCGATACCCTAAATTTTCAAAAATATTGAGAAAAAAAAATCCTCGAACACGTATATCTATTTTTTCAATACAGAACCTATAAAAAAAATTTCAGCTAAATCATACATGTGCCAATCAATTTTTTTCCAAATCTGTCCGGTTTGTAAAAGACCCATGTATATATGCTGGTGGGGCTCCGACCTCCTGCACGCTGCGCTGGCCAACTCCCATATTTCAATATTTGTCTTCTTATGTTTGAATTATAAAAATAAGAATTTATTTTTTCATACACATATAAGAAATTCCAACGAATTTTAAACTTTTCCTTTTTGGTTAAAAAACTGAAAAAATCCAATGAATTCTATTTAGAATTATTCTTCTTATTGCTTTGCTCTGCCAATACAAGATTAAAATACACGTTACTTATATTTAAAGATACCTTTTGTTTATAAGTGACTTATTATCAATAACAATATAAGACTTAACATTTTAGTTATTTAATAATTATCACCGTATTTTTTGGCTTATTTTGAGCATGAAATGTTATTGTACACTTATCTATCAGATGCTTTATTTTTACGTAACAAATTAAAGAATATATTGGAAAAGACTACTTAAACTTTACGTAACTCGCAATCGTGTGATTTCTGAATCTATGATGCACTGTAACGTTAAATAAAACGCACAAATCGAGAAAAATAAAAGTACGATTTAAAGGATTTGATGCAAGCTTGAATTTAAGCTCAAAAAATTATTTCTATCTTGCTACCCTTCGAAGCTTTAGTCATTTAAATTATTGCTAAAAATGATAAGATCTGTAGATTTTTTAAGGATTTCGAAGTCACATAATTTTTGTTCAACACAATTTCTCGATGAAGACTTTTGATGATATTTTTCTAATAAAAAAAAGAGTTGTATACACCAAAAAAGTTACTTTTTATATGAATTAGGAGTGTGGCTTTCAAAGTAAATGTTTTTAGTATGAGTTATGCGCTATAGAACGATTTTCAAAATAATATATGACAATCCGCGTCAACCGGATCAGAGCTACGACCAAAATTGTAAGCAACCGAGAAAATCGAGTAAAGGCTCATTTTGAAGCTTAGCACCTCTTCTTTCGAAATCCGAGTGCGCCTTTGAAAAAAATTTAATATGGCGGCCTACATGAGGGGAAAACTCTAGTACCAGAAGAAAAAGCTTGTAAAAGTGAGGATTTACACAGTATAAAGTCGTTTTTTGGCTTGAAGTGTAAGTGTTGGATAGTATTAAAAAGTTAAAATCATAAGTTACAAGAACATCACATGACCAATTTAATATGGCCGTCCAAAATCCAATATGGTAGCCTATTTTTGTAAATTCTCAGATTCGCATCAAGTTGGGTATAATAGGGTTTTCGGGGTAGTGGATCACGATCCCGAGATCGAATTAGCAAAATTCAAAATGGCGGATCAAAAATGGCCGTCCGCGATTCAATATGGCGGCTAATTTTTTTGTATATTTTCGGATTTTTATCAAATTTGGTATAATAAACGTTTTGGGGTAGTGTATTACGATCCCGAGGTTGCATTTGCAAAAGTCAAAATGGCGGATCCAATTTGGCAGACGAAATCTTTGAAAATTAACAGATTCGATGACTACAAATTTGATGTAATGTGTTCTATTTAAAGTAATAAAATAACACTGATTTGTCTCGCTATCAAATTTATTACGTGTAACAACAGTCCTTTTTTTTATGTTTTGGCCTTTTTTAGAGCAACACGGAGGCCCTCTTCAGG